>ML785842.1:469297-524163 GCA_009831015.1 Picea engelmannii | reverse complement strand
AAAAAAAAAAAAAAAAACAATGATGGAGACTTACCCATCTCTCCTCACTCCTCACCAGGAGGTACTGGTATCTCAGGATCCCTCGAAAAATCAATCCCTGCATAAGGGTAATCCTCGATAACTAGGATCTGCCGCGATAGCTAGGCGAAGAAATCATCATCGAAGGACTCATTAGTCCTTCCACCACCCTGTCGTGGCAACAATACTGCCCATCTACACATAACAGGAAGAGAGGCCTGATGTCCTCGTACCACTACTCAAGGACTAAAACTTGTAACTCTCTCAAAGAAGAACGAGCATAGAATGGTCCCGAACCCAAAGTTCCTCTGTGTCCGCAAACGACAATATGTCAACTGCCTCTTCATACACTCTAACAATGTGGTGCTCCAATAAAACAATTGTGCATTTAAGCACTGGACTGCATAGTTCATCTGTTCTCGGGACGCTTGATGCAAAGCCGCAGAACCAGTGATTTTCCCAATAAGAAACACTATCTCTTATAGCGATAAGTCAATAATCTTGCTTATGGGCACCTGGGAGCTCGAGCGGTCTGTGTCAGCCGCACAGTAAAGACCTATCAATTCCTCTATGTTATGCGACCCCGAAGGAAAAGTCCAGAAGTTGACTGGTTCTCCTCTCCAGGAGAGGCTAGTCAAAAAATAAATGTCCTCGATCGTGGGCACCAGTGACTACCCCTCTAACATGAATGCCTCTACATCCGGATGCTAGTAGTCAACCAAGGCATTCAATAGCCTAGGTTGTGCCCGCATAAAAGGACATAAGAAGAACTTGAGTAACCCACATTGCATCAAGGAAGCCACAACATTGGGGTCTTCCCCGACCAAATCACTAACCTCTTCATGCTCTCTTTCTCTCCAGTGGACATACATTCTGCAAAACACCAAGGTTCAGGAGGGTTAACCCTTGTTTTTAAATCTTTTTTCATTCAAAAAGGGGGTCCACATGGGCTATAATACTGACAGTCGCGTGTACACACGTGTAGGGTTTAGTCTGCCTGAATGTACATGCGGCCTGTTCTGAGACAACCCGCGTGGACCTAGGGCCGACCTTTTAAAGGTCGATGCCCCTCCAAAAAATGAAACCTAAAGAAAAAAGAAAGACTTAAAATGCAAGATAAGAGAGTTTGTACTTACTTGGTCCAGACAAAAGTTCGTTTCATCCATTGTAGCTCCTGGAATCATGACTTTTGACAAAGGGTTTTTTTTGGCTCCAAAGTCAATTTTCGAGTCAGCAATGGTGATAATGAGCTGCCAACTTCTATTTATAGACTTTTTGGCCTCTTTTTGTCACTTTTTTGGCCTCCCTTATCATTTTATTTAAACCAAAAACCATTTAGAGTGATTCAGGAGTTGCATGGGAGGGATATGATCATGTATCGGGATAGTTTTTTGGAGTTTTGGGTAATTTTTGATGGTCCGTGAATTTTTTTTCCGAGGATCAACTTGAGAATGTAGGTTAGGTTTCTACCCTGACTTTTGTATCTCATTGTCTTTTTCCTTTTCCATAGGATCGATCCCATCAGGTTGCGACACAGAACCATCATAGGTGCTTTAGAAGTGTCGCGACTTGGTGGTAGATCTTACCAGAACATGGATTCCCTAGGTAGATCCTGGTTGCATTATGGTATCCATGCTATCTCTAATCACTATAGGCTCGGGAGTCATTGTTGTTTTTCTTGATTACGAGTTTGAGCCTCATTTGCATGATTCCTTTTCACTCTTGACCTCACCCTTGGGACTCCCAAAAGATATAACGGGTCTTTTTTTAAGCCCTTTTCAGACCCTCTAAACATGAAAAGATTGCTGAGCGATCTTGTGGCCTTTCACGCTGGTTAAACTGAAATTTGAAGTCATGTCTGTCCGGTGGTAGTTTACCCCTTTTTCGGTCCGGACGGTCAACTATACGAACAAAGGTATACTCTATGGAACTTTAGTTCTCTAGAAGAGTACCCTCAGGTATAATTTTAACCCTTTTTCGGGCCCGAGGGACTAAACTTACGAAAAAGGAACCCCCTCGAAGTCCATAGTTAAGCTCTTTTCAGACTCCCTAAAATTGAAAAGATTACTGACTGACCTTATTCTTTCACACTCGTTAAATTGGTCCAGAAGAACATTTCTGATGGAGTCTATAGTTAGGTTTTTTCCAGGCTCCTTAAAAATGAAAAAATGGCCGAGTGATCTTGTCCTTATCACACTCGTTAAAATGGTTTTGAATAGACGTCTTTTCAGTGCTAGTTTACCCCTTTTTCGAACCGACTAGACTACCTTCGAAAAATGTACCCCAATGGAGTCTCCTTTTACGTTTTTTCATAATCTCTAAATATGAAAAAACACCAAGCTTACCTTCTCTAGGCTCGTTAAACTTACATCGAAGGACATTACCATTGTGTGTTTTGTTAATCACATTTGCATACCCGCGTCTTTGGCCTAATGCCCGGCTCCATGTTGCTCTCAACTGAACCATCTGAAGCATGCGTTATATGCAAGCCCTGTAGCATTTTTCCTCTGCGTCTTGACACCTTTGGCCCTTGGAGGATTTTTCCCGAGTGTCCTTTTCTTGCATATGTCTCTTTTCCCTGAACATCCCTATGTTCCGTGTGCTTGGAACTAGTATGTTTGTGACACTCGATTCTCCTTTGTAACGTAACATTCTTTTATTCTTTTTCCAAAATTATTGAAAAAGACAAAAAAAATCAAATATACCCCAAAATGAGGAAGGGAAAAGTATTTTCTTTATTGGCAGCATAATGAGTCGCCCTTAGACAAATCACATTTGTCTATTTTTTCATCAAACCCTAGGATTTAATATGACCTTAGGAATATTTTCTCGATACATAAATCTGTGTCCTCCTCCATTTGGTTATTCTTCCAAACATATGGAGAGTTTGCGTTGCCTCCTGCCTCGTAAACTTATGTTAATTCCATGCTACCTGAGTCTCATCATTTGTCGTGCTATTGTCCAAGGGAAGTTTGTCACCAAGCCTGATTCGACCCCTCTGCAGTTTGTCTCTTGCCCTCATACCCGACCATCCTGAGTGTCTAATCAAGTCCTTGTTCGAAATCAATGAAGCCTTCAGTATGATCATCAAGATTATCTACTCTATGACCGACGAGCCGTCGAAGACCTCTGGGTAGTGTAGTCATACACTCATATTACACTCCTACCTTGAGTTTTTAAGATTTTGAAGTTGTTGCTCGAGCTCTGAAGACCTCATCTCTAGCCATCAGGTCGTATTAGCTTCTAAAAGATGGGTACTTTATATGTATATCTTTTTGATTTCGAGATGTAGCTCCGTTGTGTATTGTTCACAGCTACACTTTATATAGTTATAAGACATGGATCTACAGTGTATTTGATTGGTAGCCATGATTCTAGCTTATCCCGAGCATGGGTATGCCCGCCTCGGTGAGACAATTGCTATTATGCAGACGGTGCCTCTCGGTTCCTAGTCCCTGGGCTCACCTGTTTGGCACATCAGTAAAGATTGGTAATGTATTTCACCCATCAAATGCTCTTCTGACCTCACACATTAGGGGGCATCTGTTATAACCCTAATTTGCACCAGACATACTTACCTGGCATCAGGCCATCTCAGATTTCTTCTTTGCCAAAACACTGCTGAACAACTCTTTAAAAACCTCTTTTATAAGGGCCCACGTGCCCTACTCCATTACTGCACACGTGTACATGCTATTTGACCTAAAACAACATGTGTGTACCTACAAAAGCATGAAAAAAGGAAAGTTGTCGACGGAACACACAACTTTGGGTGAGTTAACTGAAACTCCCAACCATGCATGGCCGAGGGTTCGACCAAATACCTAGCTCCTTATAGCTTATAAAAGAAGGGGTAGGGGTCCCATTTGGAAGAGGAGAATAATAGTAAAGAAACTCTACCCAATTGCACATTCCCATTGTCCCAACCCTTTAGCCATCCTTGTGAAAAGAGAGATACAGAGAAAAGAAGTTGGAGGACATTTGAAGAGGAGCCCAGGATCAGGTTCGTGGAGCGGTGGCTGGTCTCGACATTGTAAGTTGATTCATTAAAGTTAATAATAAAGAAATGCTTTTCCTGTCCCGCTATATGAGTTCTTCATAGTTTAGTGAATATATGTTTGAATCTCTAACCCATTAATCTATAGAACAAATGCATGTAGATTTTGTTGCTTGTTTTGTACACAGGCCAGTCTTGGGAGGATAGCTGCTAACAAGCGATCAAGCATGAAGAAGGATCGACGTCGAACGTCTGAAACAAGGTATGTTCATTTAACCATGTATTTGCTTAAAATAAATGGGGATTAGGTCTGGGACGATGGTAGAAAGTAGGATTCTTTCGGTCTTATCTGCATGCATAATATAACCCTAAATTCTAGTCTGTAGGGGGATTTCCCACCACAACAATTAGTACAAGAACACTGACGCATGGAGTCAACGTGAAAACAAGAACATCACAACACTAATTTTCGATCGTCCTCCTAGATATTTATACGACTTGCCAGGGCCATAGTATTTAGAGCCAATCTTCATTTCTCCATAAATAAATCTCCCACAAGTTGTCAATTGAGCAGTTCCACTATCCACCCAACCATCAGGTCCATTTATCTTAGGAATTATAGTTTGACTGCAATGTCCCTGCATCCATGGTTTCTTCTAGCAAACACATGATTTATTACAACCCATAGTTCATGTAGACTACCTATAGTCCCTCTATTTCATTCTCACATTGGTTTACATTGAGAAAAAAACTATCGAGAAGGGGACCCAACCTACAATTGATGAGAAATATCCTTAGCATTGCCAAACAACTTCTTGAATTGTTCTTTGAATCTCCTGCGGTTCACCAACTCTTTGAACCAACATCTGATGTGCATGCCACAATGGATCAACACATTTGCCGAAACCAAAAGGTCCATTCTATGGACTTCCCCCTCTATCAGTTGTAGTTTTCCTTCTCTTCCTCATTATCAACCAAGATGAACTAGATAATAGGATGATGGCCGGCTTGCATGTTGGAGCGATTACTTTGTCCTTACTATTTGAAAGTTCCCAAGTAACTGGGAAAAGTTGTAGATGCAGGACTTGGGCTAAATAGTGCTTGGATTTATGGAATGTAGGATGAAGTACCCCTACACTTCACCGATCTAGAGGAATCCAAAGTAGAGAGACATCGATATCCCAGAAAAAAGTACACCAAATCCATTTGACATCTCTAAGACGACTCTACTCATTCAAAAAGCGATGTTGAGATGTAACAACAACCTAGATAGATGGTTTGCACTTCTCAAGCAATGTGGGGGTATCCAACCTAGACAAATTCAAAACAATCACAATTCAAGTTACCATTTTTATTATGTTCTAGTACCACTTGAGTCGAGGACCACCAAGCTAATAGCATTCAAATCTTGTTAAGCACTGAATGTTGGCCTTCAAAATTTGAAACAGGGCACAATTTGTGGAAAAATAAACCATCATGTACCAAATGTCAACATTGTCCTCACTTTCTCTTTTTTCTTCTCTATAACACTCATTGCATCAATCAATAGGGCTAACAAATATAAATAAATAAGATATTGTTCACAAATATTGTCTCCCTTTGACAAATAAGTGTCAAACGATAGGACAAGAACATATTAACAAAATAGATCCCATGCAACCATTATTGAAATAAGAAAAGTACATAGCACAATACTATGAAATGTACTAGTCTTCCTTTGTATGCGTCATTCATATCAAATGAAAATAATCCAAACTTTGTTTCTGTTTTTCATTCCAATGTGTATTTTCTCAATTCAATGGTTATCTATTTTAATTATCTATGTTTATTACTACGTGTAATACCCCAAGGACGTGCCCCAGTTATATTATGTATTGTAATCATGTTAATAGGCTGGTGATCCAAGTGTATATAAGATGGTGGGATTATTTGTTTATTAGGCCGGAGAGCCTAGGTGTTAAAGGTCAGGAGCCTGATTATTGTATATGTAATTATGCAAATCATTAATAAAATATAAACATCTCAGCGTGCAGACTGACCATGAAGAAAGAGTGATGGGGGACTAAGCTTCCACAAGGTTGGGTAAGGGAGGGGGCTAAGTGTGTGGGCCTAGGACCTAAGCTAGGGGGATTACCTCTAAATGGAATAATAATTTATTATTATTTTCTAAAGGCTAAGGTGGACAATTGACCAAGTGTTGTCCTAAGTTCCTTGAAAAGGAACATATGCTAAGTGGAACTCATGTGGCTCCAGGAAGACAAGTGTCAACCTGAGCGTATGTAGTTAAAACTGATGAGTCAACTCATGTTGGGGGTTCGTTCGACCATTCTTCCATCCTCGGTCTGAACCGTTTTGATTTGCGTCTGCATCTGCATACCCACGCATAATGAAGGAAACCCGAACGAGAAGGTTGTTCATCCTGTCCATTCTCCCATCCTCCACCTGAAACTGAGACCTCCATCATCAACCTGTTTTTTTTGTTCTCTGGTCACACATCCTGAACCCAGGGATAACTACGGACTGATCCACGTCTTCTGTGAAGCCTGAGAATCCCGTATTTGTCTATGTCATGTGTGTCATAACTGTTGGCTATTGTGGCCATGCAGTTCCTTGGCTGAGTGTGGCTTGCTGCCACGATCTGTTCCTTGCTGAGCCTTGTTGTTGTCCTCCCTGTGCGAGAACAAAGTTGAAGAAGCAGGCTGTCAGGCTTGTGTGCAACACTCTCTCCAGGTGAGAAAGGTGGTTGTGGTTCAAGAGGCATGTTTTCAGGCCCATGGGAAACTCTCTCTAGGTGAGAGAGTGTGCCATGGAAGTGAGTTCTCCTGGAAGGAGTCCCATAGCTGCTACAGAGCTCTGATAATTTCGGCCCGGACTGTTGCTGAAGCCCAAGGAAAGAGAGGTGAAGCAATCGATGGACTGTGTGATAGTGAAGGTGTATACTCCCAGGGTGGGACATGCATGTGGGGAATGAGAGTCTGGGAGTAGTGGGCATAAGTGGCTCCTGGGAGAGAATCCTTCCTCATAAGCTGTGTGTCTTCCTGTTGACCTTACCTAGCTTAGGATTCCCTTGCCTGGTGGAGCTTAGTCCCAGCTCGGGGGTAACTTACTACCGAGAGTGATGAGTAGTGTGGTCTAAGGCTGGGAGGTTCGTGGAAGGTCTGCACACAATTAGTGGTGTTACTCCAGTTGAAAAGATAAGTATCATTCTGTGCTTAATTTACACATTATGCATGTTTGTGCTATTGATGCTTGAATAAGATCATGTGTTCCATTGCATGTGAATTTACTGTTAATCTTGTTTGAATATGAATGGAAAAAATAACTCTGTGTTATGTGTTTAATTTCAATTAAAATGTATGTTGTATATATAAGTGTATATTCTGCAGTGGTAGGATTACTCGGTCTCTTTGTTGGCCGAGGATTCTACAATTTGGTCTCGGAGCTAAGTACAATGTATGAGTAGTGGCATTGCCCCGATAGTGGAGTTGTAGGTCGAGGAATGTTACAATATGGTATCAGAGCATGGTTTCAACATTGAGCCTGGATGGGCTATGTTAGTGGTAGTTGAAGAAAACATTTCGGAAAAGCATTGTTGACGGAATGGACAAAATTCAAGTTTAGAGCCAAGGTTTCAAACATTGATCCTGAATGGGCTAGTTAAGTGGTCATTGGACCCAATGTTTCAAGAGGAAATTGTGTCTAGAGGATCAATTTTGAACCTCAGAACCTTCCTGAGTGCCAAGAAGTTACCTTGGTTGTGTTACAAAGCTTATGAGGAGTAGAGATATCGTAAAACCATGACATAAGTGGTATTGGTCTGTAGAGTAATGTGGACCTTAGGATCTGTTCGGGAGAAGGAGAATCCTTCATGACCGTCAGATCTGGTAATGTTGCAAGGTAGTTAGCCATGAATTCCTTTGGAAATACACAGAGTAACAGAGTCCGTTCTGCGCCGTAGGATCTGTTCGGAAGGAAGGAAAATCCTTTGTGACCGTTAGATCTGGAGAGGGTGTAGAAGGGTTAACCTAGAAGCCCTCAGACTTCACGAATTTGGTGAATTCAGGTGTAGAATAATAGAAAGGCCGAAGCCCGAAGCTCCAAAGTCATGAAGTGGATCTACACTGTATATCTAGGGAGGAGATCTCGACCATTGGATCAAGCCAATGTTAAAAGGTCAAACATAGTAGTGAAGGGAGAAAGTTCCCGAAGAGCCTAAGTAGTGAGTCATGATGATGTCACTTGGATTGACGTGGAAACATGGGTTTTGTGCCATGTATAAGTGGGTTCCGAACTCATGGAAGATTGAAATTCCATATGGAACGTGACATGTGACACCCATATGATTGGGCCATGATTCAACTGTTAGTATTCCACCACGTGGCACTCCGTATGAGCATGGTTAGTGGGACCTGAGGTTACATAATGAAGTTAAAGGTCAGAGGACCCACATTGGCATTGATCATGATACATCAAGATCAATGTCCAGGAGACATTGCGCGGACCCAATTTGCACTGGAGTTAATTATCCAAGGCGGTGCTGCAATCCAAACCACGGTTTCACCGAGGGGTTACGTGTCAATGTCAGAAGAATTGCGGGACGAAAGGTGGGTTGCTCCAAACCACCATTGCATTCCCCCACAATTGGAAAATGTTAAGTGATGTGACATAATGACATCACTAAAGGTGATTTGGAATGTTTGGAGATTCCATAGTAAGTGTCAGCCATCAGATGTTGAGTAGACGTGGATGGTTGATCCGCCCTACTTCGCGAGTCCAGTAATCTGAACTCTGAGAGATTGTTGTGTGGTTCTTTGGAATATTTCGAAGGCCCGAAGGCTTGAGTAAGAACCTAGTGATCTAGCGCTTGGTCACGGCCCATGATCGCATGGGTTGGGGACTAAGAGGAAGGGGCTAGTGCCTAAAATTTATTGCAGAGCAGAGAAAAGATCAGAGAGAAAATGAAATCTAAACATTTTTCTTAAATCAGATTGGCTTATTATTACTGTGAGAATTGTTAAGGACTGATGACCTGCCAAACTTCGGTTGACTTCACATTGTGTTTGCAGAGTTTAACGAGTGTCAGAACCGAACCGAATTGCCACTAAGTACAAAGAAATGGAGGAGGCACAAAATGCTTCCAGTTCAGAGAATGAAGTAAAAGGAATGGATGACCATTTGGGAGTTGAAGGATTGAACTCATATGGGCATGGAGAAGAGATAGATAAGGAAGGGCATATGATGAAAATCATTGAACGATTGCAGAAAGATGCCCAGGCTCACCAAGTAGATAACAAAAATCTCATGAAAGACAAGGATCGACAGGGAGAATTCAATTTAAAGTTTATGCAGAGTCTGGAGAGAATCAAAAAGATGTTGGATAAGGAGAGTGACTCAAGCAAAACAGGGAGTCGTAGGATCCCTGCGAAGAAAGGAAGATCAAGGAGTGTTAGTAGACACCATCATCACTCCCAAGTTCACTCAAAGAGGAGAGCGCATAGTAGTTCAAGCTCATCTCCTACTAGAAAGCATAGGAGATATAGATTGGATGAGCTGAAGGGAGAAATGAACAAGATTAAGCCTCCTATGTTTAATGGAGAGCACAAGAAGGAGGAAGATGCCGAGACATGGTTTCTTGGCATGAGGAAATATTTCCAACTACAAAATTATTCCTCTCATGCTGAAGGAAGAATTGAAATGTATCAACTAAAAGGAAAAGCATCCATGTGGTGGGATAAACTGGTGCAGGTGCAACACCTTAAAGAAAAGGATGTCACCTGGAAAGAATTCAAGAGGTATTTCGAAAAGAACTACTTGACTAAAATATATTTTGACCGAAAGATGAAAGAGTTCTTTGAACTCAAGGTGGGGAACATTACCATTGGTGAATATGAGCAAAGGTTTTTGGAATTTCTGAAGTATGTTCCGTTCATCAAAGATGAGGCTGTCAAGATTCAAAGGTATCTTAGTGGACTGCCACCTTCCATTAGTGACAAGATCCAGTATGATGACCCTAAGACTATGGAAGAAACTATGAGGAGAGAAAAATTCTTATGTGAACAACAAAGAGAAAAGCCTACCTTCCTGAAGGCTTGGGAAAACAAGAATAATTTCAAGATGGATCAGAGGAAGAAGGGAGCTAAGCCACCCTTTTTTAGAAATAGTCCTCAAGGAAAGCCATCTTTTAGAGAGCCCAAGAAGGATGAAGTGGGTGGGAAAATTCCAAGACAACCACCTATGGAATGTTGGGGTTGTAAATGAAACCATAGGTACAAAGATTTCCCCCACAAAAATGACAAAGTGAGAGCTATCCACAATGTTCAGCAGACTGAAATAGTGGAGGACATGGGCAACAAAATACCAAGAATCTACACAGCCCTGGACAATAACCAAGCAAAATATCATTCGCACATGATTGAAGTGGAAGGTATGATCAACAACCATGCCTTTACTATTTTAATTGATTCAGGGGCTAGTCATAGTTATATAGATCCTAGAGTGGTGGAAAGTTTTCAATTGTCGAGAAGCAAACATGGAAAATATTGGTTAGTGCAGCTGGCTACAGAAACTAAGAGAAAGGTTACATAATTGGTTAAGTCATGTCCAGTGGACATGAATGGACTAAGCACAAGGGATGAATTGAACATTCCGCATTTAGGTTCTTACAACTGCTTAGTTGGGAAGGATTGGTTGGACCAACACCATGCCATATTGGACTATCGTAATAAGGTGTTCACTTTCTTGGATGGGGAAGGAAATAGGAAAACAATCCAAGAAATTCCCAGAGTTGTTGCTATCAAAGAAATCTCAGCAATGCAGTTGAAGAAATGCTACAGGAAAGGCTGTCAATTATCTGTATCCCACTTGGAGGAATCACTTGAGGATAAGGTGTCAAATATCGAAGACCATGCAGTACTAAAGGAGTTTGAGGATGTATTCCAGGAGGTACTAGGACTACCCTTGAAGAGAGATATTGATTTTTCTTTAAACTTGATGCCTGGAGCAACTCCGGTATCAAAAGATCCTTACAGAATGAGTACACCAGAGTTGAAAGAACTGCAATTGTAGCTTGAAGAGCTTCTGAAAAAGGGGTATATATGCCTAAGTGTGTCACCTTGGGGAGCCCCATTCTTGTTCATGAAGAAGAAGGATGGAACATTGAGATTGTGCATCGATTTCAGATAGTTGAACAAGGTGACTGTAAAGAACAAGTATCCTTTGCCAAGGATCAATGACCTCTTTGATCAATTGAAGGATGCTAGGATATTTTCAAAAATCGATCTTAGGTCAGGCTATCACCAGGTAAGAATAAAGGATGAAGAAATCAACAAGACCACCTTCAGAATAAGGTATGGTCATTATGAATTCACAATGGTGCCATTTGGGTTGTCGAATGCACCCACTGTTTTCATGTGTTTAATGAATGGTGTATTCAGGGAATATCTATACAAGTTTGTCATAGTCTTTTTGGATGAAATCCTGGTGTATTCCAAGTCGGAGGAAGAGCATGAACAACATCTGAGGATGGTGTTGCAAGTGATAAGAGAGAACCAACTGTATGCCAAGTTGAGCAAGTGCTCATTTTATCAAAAGCAGATCCATTACTTGGGGCATATCATTTCAAAGGATGGGATAGTTGTGGATCCTAAGAAGATAAAATCCATCAGAGAATGGTCAGCGCCAAAGAATGTGATAGAAGTCAGATCCTTTATGGGTCTAGCTGGCTATTATAGAAGGTTCATTTCATAATTCTCAAGGATAGCTCACCCTATCACTTCCTTGCAAAGGAAGGAGAAGAAGTTTCAGTAGACTGAAGAACTTGAGAGAAGCTTCCAGCGATTGAAGCAGTTTTTAACCAATTATCCAATCATAAGGATTGCAGATCCAAATGAAGATTTCATAGTGTGCACAGATGCATGCAAAGAAGGACTGGGAGGAGTCCTCGACCATAATGGATTTGTAATATGTTATGAGTCTAGGAAATTGAAAGAGCATGAAAAGAACTATGCAACTCATGATTTGGAGTTGGTAGCCATAGTGCACGCTCTAAAGAAATGGAGGCATTACCTCATGGGAAGGAGGTTTGAACCGAGGATAGACCATAATGGTCTGAGGTATTTGTTTGATCAGCCAACCTTGAATGCTAGACAAATTAGGTGGCTGGAATTCCTTTGTGAGTACGACTTTGACATCAAGCATATCAAAGGAAAAGAGAACAAAGTGGTTGATGCACTCAATAGGAGAGTGCATCAACTACATGCTACAACCATTAGCATGTACCAAACTGATATTAAGTGCATAATTTTGGAAGCTGCAAATGCAGATTTGCAGTACATAGAGTTGGTAGCAAAGCTACAACAAGGTAAGATGCTACAGAAAGTGGAAGAGTATAAGTTGGGAGCTAATGGAACACTCCTATACAAAAACAAAGTTTATGTACCTAATGTCCAGTAATTGAAACTTATGATTTTGAAAGAAATGCAAAATGTGCCTTATGCTGGGCACCCTAAATATCATAAAATTGTGGCAACAATCAAGAGCTATTACTTTTGGCCAGGTATGAAAAAGGAAATTGCAGAATACATCACCAAAAGTATGGAGTGTTAGAGGGTTAAAGCTAAGCATAGGCACCCAACAAGTTTGCTACAACCTTTACCCATTCCTGAGTGGAAGTGAGACGTAGTGACAATGGATTTCATCACAAGATTGCCCAAAACAGGCAAGCAACATGATTCAATCATGGTGGTGGTGGAAAAGCTTACAAAAGATGCCCATTTTATTCCATTGAAGACTACTCATAAGGCATCTAATGTTGCCAATATATTTATGAGGGAAATAGCAAGATTGCACGGTGTTCCCAAGACAATTGTGTCTGACAAAGACCTGAAATTTACCTCAAAATTATGGAAAGGGTTATTCAAGGGGTTCAGAACAAATCTGAACTTCAACACTGCTTATCATCTTGAGTTTGATGGGCAGACAGAGAGGGTGAAAAAAGTAATAGAATACATGCTAAGGATGTATGTGATGGACAAACCATCTAAATGGGAAGACTACCTACACTTGGTAGAATTCGCCTACAACAATGGGTATCAAGCATCATTGTATATGAGCCCATTTGAAGCAATTTATGGAAGAAAGTGTAACACTCCAATAAGTTGGGATAACCCAGCTGATAGAGCAGTGGTTGGACTAGATTTGCTCAAGGAAATGGAAGAGAAAATGATGAAGATAAAGTAAAATTTGAAGGCTTCCCAAGATAGGCAGAAGCATTATGCTGATAAGAATAGAACCCACTGAGAGTTTAAAGTGGGTGATCATGTTTTCTTGAAAGTGAAAGCCAATAGAGGTTCCCTGAAGCTGGGAAACTGTTCAAAGTTGGCAGCCAGATTTTGTGGGCCATTTGAAATCCTAGAAAGGATTGGACCAGTTGCATATATGCTTGCATTACATTCATCCATGATTTTACATAATGTGTTTCATGTTTCATTTCTTAAGAAATATATACCTGATGCTAATCATGTCATTGATTGGAATGTGATTCAGGTGGAGCAAGAAGGCGTCTTGCAAGTGCATCCTGTGCACATATTGGACCGGAAGAGAAAACATATCTAGAATCGAGCCATAGGGCTTGTAAAGGTCCAGTGGACTTGGTACGGTCCTGAGGACGCGACATGGGAACATGAAGATTCTATGCGAGTAGAATACCCACACCTTTTTGAAGATTTTGAAAATCTTGTTGATGCTGTGTAAAGAGTTGCACTGAGGACAGTGAAAAAATAAGGGGAGGGGGTTGTAATACCCCAAGGACATGCCCCAGTTATATTATGTATTGTAATCATGTTTATAGCTTGGTGAGCCAAGTGTATATAATATGGTGGTATTATGTGTTTATTAGGCCGGAGAGCCTAGGTTGTAAAGGCCATGGGCCTGATTTTTGTATATGTAATTATGCAGATCATTAATAAAATATAAACATCGCTGCGTGCAGACCGACCATGAAGAAAGAGTGATGGGGGACTAAGCTTCCACAAGGTTGGGTAATGGAGGAGGCTAAGTGTGTGGGTCTAGGGGCTAAGCTAGGGGAATTACCTCTAAAGGGAATACTAATTTATTATTATTTTCTAAAGGCTAAGGTGGAAAATTAACCAAGTGTTGTCCTAAGTTCCTTGAAAAGGAATGTATGCTAAGTGGAACTCATGCAACTTTAGGAAGACAAGTTTCAACCTGAGAGCATGCAATTAAAACTAATGAGTCAACTTATGTTGGGGGGTCGTTCGACCATTCTTCCATCCTTCGTCTGAACTGTTTTGCTCTGCATCTGCATCTGCATACCCACACATAGTGAAGGAAACCTACACGGGAAGGTTGTTTGTCCTGTCCATTCTCCCATCCTCCACCTGAACTCGAGACCTCCATCATCGAACTCTGTTTTTTGTTCTCTGGTCAAGCATCCTGAACCCAGGGAGAACTACAGATCAATCTGCATCTTCTGTGAAGCCCGAACATCCCGTATTTGTCTGTGTCTTGTGTGTCACAAATGTTGGTTGTCGTGTCCATGCAGTTCCTTGGCTGAGTGTGGATTTCTGTTTCTGTTTGTTCCTTGTTGAGCTATGATGTTTTCCTCCTTGTGTGGGAATGGATTTGAAGAAGCAGGTTGTCAGGCCTATGTGCAACACTCTCTCTAGGTGAGGGAGGTGGTTGTGGTTGAAGAGGCATGTTGTCAGGCCTGTGGGCAACTCTCTCTAGGTGAGAGAGTGTGTTGTGGAAGTGAGTTATCCTGGAAGGAGTCTTGTAGCTCCTATAGAGCTCTGACAATTTCGGGCTGGCCTGTTGCTGAAGCCCAAGGAAAGGGAGGTGAAGCAACTGATGGACTATGTGATAGTGAAGGTGTATACTCCTGGGGTAGGACATGCATGTAGGGAATGAGAGTCTGTGAGTAGTGGGAATAAGTGGCTCTTGGGAGAGAATCCTTTGTGATAAACTGTGTGTCTTTCTGTTGACCTTTCCTAGCCTAGGATTCCTTTGCTCGATGGAGCTTGGTACCAGCTTGGGGGTGACCTACTACTGAGAGTGATGAACAGTGTGGTATAAGGCTGGGAGGTTCATGGAAGGTCTGCATGAAGTTGGTGGTGTTACTCCAGTTGAAAAGATAAGTATCATTCTATGCTTAATTTACACGTTATGCATGTTTGTGCTACTAATGCAAGGTGATCATGTGTTCCGTTGCATGTGAATTTACTATTAATCTTGTTTGAATTTGAATGGTAACAATAACTTTGTGTTATGTGTTTAATTTAGATTAAAATGCATGTTATATATATCTGTGTATATTTCACAGTGGTAGCATTACTCCGTCTCTTTGTTGGTCGGGGATGCTATAGTTCGGTCTCAGAGATAAGTACATCATATGAGTAGTGGCATTACCCCGACAATGGAGTTGTAGGCCGGGGAATGTTACACTATGTTAATGAACTATCAACCAATTAGTGCAAATCCACAAATATTTCTTCAATAAATTGTGCATTCACTTCTAACAGAAGGCTAACTATTCTATGTAATTCCCAGATTTTCTTGGGTGACAACTTGTTCAGTTCACCACTAAGCATTCGATATTTCGATATTGTTGAACACACCGCCCACACTAAGAGGGGGGGGGGGGGTGAATTAGTGTGTGGAATTTTCTAACTTTTATTCTTATTACAAGTTAGCAGATACAACATAATTGAACAGATTAAGAACAATTAGATCATAATCACAATGGATAAGAGATACCAGATGTTTGTGTAAGCTTTTGTATAATTGATATGTATATATATGTGAATATAGTAATATGAATTTTCCCAGCACCAACTATTTTTTATCAACACCAACTGAAGTAAGGAGCACCAACTCTCAAGCAAGACCTAGCTTGTTGATAGAACACAATCTATCCAACTAGAGTTCATATAGTAGTTCAACCAAATCTAGTAGAAGTGATCCGTTATTGAATCAATTATGTTTCATGATCAAAGGTATACAATCAAAACTCATCACTGCACTTCATCTTCTCTCTGAAATTCACGCCTTCTTCACTTCTTCTTTCCTATGATATTTGCATGGACCTCAGGTCTGTATCCCCTTCATTTTTCTCCGCAGGCCACTTTTTCTCAGCGAGCCTCTCCTTTCCACAAGACCGTTTACTTCACAAGCACACATCTAGTGAACCAATCATGGTTGTATTTATAGTTTCTTATGCTCAAAACTTGTTTAAGTTATTGAGCCGACCTGTGCAACAATTTATAGCCAACTTGTTCATTAACAACTTTGGGACCACCAGAGATCATCGTTTCGGGTCTTCAACTATAAACCTGACATCCCCTTTTCTTTCATAAATCGATCATAGGTATGGATTGATTTCCATCGTCTCTGTGATAACAAAAATATGCGCTTCCTTCAAACCATGTTGATATGATCATAGGTGTAGAACCACATGCTTATCAATTTAACCAACACATTCCATTCTACCTTTTAAATCTATTTACCATATGACCAATGGTGTTAATCAGACATTAGGCAAGACGAGTTCTTGAGAAATTATCTATTCAACGATCACGATTCAATCTCCTGAAATGGACGACTGTCGTAACTTCGACACTTCTCCCTTCATAAATTTTGGGTTTGAAACCTTTCAAAAATTCTGAATCAGATTTCACGAACAGATCGGGCAGTTTACGTTTATTTCGCGGAAACAGATCAATCGTCAGATTTGATTCTTACAAGGCTAAATCTGATGGCCAAGAATTAATCAAGCATTGAGATGGATGGCCACCAATTACTTCGGGACTTCGGCTATTATGCTTACACTATCCTTCCACTGTATTTTGATCAACGATTGAGAGTACACCCGAGATTAGATCGATGGTCGAGATATCCTTCAGGTCTCCGGAATTCAGAGATTTCAAATCTCAACCCCTTCTTTCCTATGCACGTCAATCTTTTGGAGCTATCAATCCATTGACGCGTGTCCCTTTCGGATCACCGATCAAGATCTCCTTTGGGTCTCCGAACTTCAGAGATTTCAAATCTCAACCCCTTATTTCCTTATAAGCGGTGGAGACCGCTTTCTGTCGGTTAATACTTCCACTTACACTATCCTTCCACTATAGTATATCAATGGTCAAGAATTCTCCCGAAGTGATCTTCAGATCAGACGTCTTGTGTCCACTTTGGGACTTCGGCATTCGAGACTTCGGGAATTCGGGCAAGTGCTGGTGGTAAAACTCCCGAAGCAAAACTTCCGGAGTGACATAACTTACTTGCGTCACTTGATGATGTGTCACAAGCCGAGTAGCTACCATGTGTCACTATGATTCATGATTTTCACATACTCAAAATGCCGATTCAACTTGACACTTGTCATTCTCTGACTGTGCCATGTGTCCTTGCTGATGTGGATCTCCTCATGTGGCACATGTTCTTCTCCTAGATCTAATGATTGTACTATCTCCTGAGATGTATCTTAGATTGATGACTGAGAGTGAATTCAGACCTTCATCCTTTGGGACTTTGGGACTTTTGACATTTCTTGGTGGTGAAACTCCCGAAGCAATTCTCCCAGAGTGACGTAACTTGCTTACGTCACTTGTTGTCATGGCATGAGCCAATTTTCTCTTGACGCTTGCCGTCATCTGATTATGCCATGTGTATTTGCTAACGTGGTCTACTGACATGGTATACCACATGTCTTTTTCTTTCGTGGTTTGTTGACGTGGTCTACCACATGTCTTTTGCTGTCATGGTCTGCTGACATGGTCTGCCACATGTCCTTGTAGATGTGGTTTGCTGACGTGGTCTGCCACGTGTCCTTGATGACATGGTATGCCACGTTGCCTTTCTGATGTGGTCTGTCGACCCAAAAACCTGATCCAACGGTCATCGTATATCCTCCAGATTCGATGGTCCTTATTCATTTCGGATTTCGGGCTTCGGGTAATTCAACTCTCAAATTGAAAAATATGAAGTGAGATTTTTTCAGAGCTTAACCTCCTCGCATATTTATACCCGAACTAAATATTGTTCGTCGATCATGATTCTATATCGATGGCTCGATCTGTCTACTATGCAACTCTTCTATCTTATCCTGTCCTTTCACTTAGAATGATCAACGACTGATGAAAATTCCCATAAATGAGATCTCAGATCTTTTACCTCGTTTATCCTATCCTTCCACTTGAAAATGATCCAACCGTTAACGAGAATTCAGGTTTGATTCGATGGCTGATGGGTATTCAGATAATCAAACTCTCATCCCTTTTACCTCGCTTAACCTATCCTTCCACTTTAAAATGATCTGACGTCTGACGGGAATTAGGGTTTGATCCGACGGCTAACGGGTATTCGGATAATCAAATTATCAACCCTTTAGCCCCGCTTATCCTATCCTTCCACTTTAAGATGATCCAACGGTTATGAAAACACTCGAAGAAGATCAGATGGTCATGATCCTCCAATGGTCCTCAAGCCCACGGTCACTCATATGACCGACGTCTGTAATATTTAGACGATCAACACAATCAATTTATTGATTGAACGATTGCTGAGGCTTCTCACTCTGATCGGATGACTGTTGAGGCTTCTCACCTTGAGCTTACGCTTTTCCTTCCGAGCTTTGATCTCTGCATTTTCTAACCCTCCTGATCTTTTATCATAGGAACATTGTTGATCCTATCGAGATCAACAATAATCACGAATTGATTCAACCTTAAGGTGATGTTCTTCTGTCGATTCTTAGTATACTTTTCTTCCTCAAATTAACCTTGTTGCTTTGCTTATTATGACTGTTGACATATTTTGTACAATGTTTTCCCTTCTAAACTTTGATCTCTGCATACTATTCGATCCTCCTCTCGAGCTTACGCTTTTGATCTTTGCATATTGTTTGACGTCTTCTGCTAACTAATATACTGTTGACATTAATGACAATCTCATCTCTGGTAAATCACAATGATAATTCGTTATAGCAACAAATCATCACATTGACTATTGACATCAATGAAAATATGTCCAACACTGCTGAGAGTGATGAGCAGTGTGGTCTAAGGCTGGGAGGTTCATGGAAGGTCTGCACATAGTTGGTGGTTATACTCCAGTTGAAAACATAATTATGAATCTGTGCTTAATTTACACGTTATGCATGTTTGTGATACTGATGCTTGAATGTGATCATATGTTCCGTTGCATGTGAATTTACTGTTAATATTGTTTGAATTTGAATGGTAACAATAAATCTGTGTTATGTGTTTAATTTCGATTAAAATGCATGTTATATATATATAAGTGTATATTCCGCAGTGGAAGCATTACCCAATCTCTTTGTTGGTTGGGGATGCTACAGTTTGGTGTCAAAATCACAAGAAATATAAAATATTAACAAACAACAAATGAGAATAAAATGAATATTATACAGATGAAATTAGAAAAATGTACCTCTCCAATTCTTGTTCCATGTTTTTTTATTTTTTTCCCCTATTTTCATTTTAAACATTGGTGATTGTGTCGATGTATTGTACACCAAACAAGCCAAATAACAATGCAGATGGATGGAAGTGGGATGAAAACACAATGCAAATTTTGGATATTTTATTTTCTCTGCGACCATAATCTCTGTTATATCAACTGCTTGTCATGTCCAACACAATTTCTTGATCCAACACAGAAACAATAACTTTTTAAATATGTAACAAGAATATGAAGACATGCTTTCGTTCAATAAAAAGGAAACAAAAAATTGTGAATACGTAAAAAAATAAGTAAATATTCCTATATGTGTTTGAATGTCCACATAATTCAACATGCTAATGTTTACTGTGACTTACATGGATTTTAGATTGAAATTTGAAAACAACAGTCCATTGTTTATTTATAGTGATGTTTACAGCCTTGTGTATAGTTCTAGAATGTAGTTCTTTTAATTCTATGATGACATTGTATATTCCTTGTTTTAGTTTATGTCATTCAGATGATTCTTAATCTATGCCTATAGCATCGAGAAACTGGGAAAAAAATCTCAAAACAACATAGTTTATTTATTTTTTTGTTTAACTTTAATTCATTTTTTTATCTATATAGTTTCTAAAATAGCTCTTGACCAATTTAATATGCCCCTGAAAAGAAAATTAATAAGAAACTATCAATTTTATTTTGAATATATGATGCACATCAAGAATATTTCATTCAACCATTTGATCCAACAATACAACTGAAAATAGAGGACTAATTTGCTTAAAAATTACACCAATGTCAATGTAAATTTGAACGAAACCAAGTAACTGCACTATGCATGGAGCAGACACTATTAAACAACGATATGTGAATTTTCTAAATTGTCTTTTCCAAATATATCAACTACCTTTCAAATAGGGGCAATCATAAGAAAAAACCATCGAGCAACTGACATCTAACCAACACATTTTCTTCACATTTCTTCTGGATCCCTGCCATTTCCTCATAAATCGGAGAAAACTAATGTTCTATAAATCAATGAGTTATCCTACAAATTATGATGCTCATCAGAATACCTCATGCAAAACTATTGGAAGTGAGGGTATGTGGAACTATGACAGTGTGGGAAGAGGAGATGTATCGGTTCTCCACACAAGATTTGAATATAGACCAAGTGCTAGCTCTGTGCGACCTACACCTATGTGAAAGTGTTATGGCATTGCTCTGGAAATTGTACAAGTGTCCAGGTGACCAAGTGCGCCAATGCCAGACCATAAGTGGCATGAATTATCAATGCAAGGGATGAAAGTGTAAATCCCTATACATGGACTGAAAATAGAGCAAGCATTCACTCTACAAAGCATATTCCACTGAAGATCATCCAAATATCGCAATAAAAAAATCTTCCACACAAAAAAACACTATGTATTGGAATTAAGGGGATGCAGAAGTGCGACAGTGAGGGAAGAGGAGTCGTATCAGTTCTTCACACTTTGGTTATTTTTTTATCTATATAGTTTCTAAAATATCTCTTGACCAATTTAATCTACCCATGAAAACCAAAAAATAAGAAGATACTGTTTTTCTTTCGCATATATGATGCACACCAAAAATATTGCATTCAACCATTTGATCTAGAAATACAACTAAAAAAAGAGGATCGTTTTTCTTAAACATTACACCAACACAAATGAAAATTTGAATGAAATGAAGTATCTACTCTATGCATAGAGCACACACTATTGGATCTGTGTGACATACACCTGCGCACAAGTGTTGATGAAATAGATTTACCAATTTCACAAGTGTCCATCCACCCAAGTGTGCCAATGCCAAACCATACGTGATATGAATTCTGAGTGCAAGTGTCGAAAGTGTAGAATCCTCATACAAGGACTACAAATAGAGCAAGCATTCATTCTATGGAGCATATGCCACTAAAGAGAATTCGAATATCAAAACAACAAAAGCTTCCACACAACCTGGAAAAAACCACTAGGTATTAGGATTGAGAAAATGAAGAAGTGTAGAAGTGGAGAAAGAGGAGTCATATCAGTTCTTCGCAGAAGGTTTGAAAATAGACCAAGTACCAGATTTGCGCAACATACACATGTGAAAAAGTGTTAATGATATATATTTGCGAATTGCACAAGTGTCAAAGCACCTTAGTCTTCCAATGCTAGAACATAAGTCACATCAATTCTTAGTGCAAGGGTTGAAAGTGTAGCTTGCACAACAATATTCAAGCATCAGTGGCATCAATCCTCCACACAACACTCGAAAATATACCAATTTTTTATTATGCACACGACATACCTCTCCACAGTGCAGACACACAGAACAAATAGCTATGATGATTCCGAAGATATGGTCATAACAAAAGCCTCTGCACAAATTGGAAAAATATAAAGTAAAAAAGGCATTTGACTAGGAAATTTTCGAAAGACAAATATAGTACCAAGGAAAAATTACTTTAATCTCCAGTGGATGACGCCCATTTACTAAAATTTCCTTTCCCCCAACAAATTACATTCAAAACACGCATAATTATAAATATAATGCATGACCTATCCCATAGAAAAGGATGAAATTTACCTAACATTACTTGTAAATCCACTATATCTACATATAAACACATTTCACCACAAAATTTACGAAATATAAATAAATCAGACAACTCAAATTGCTTCAAGGCCAAATGCATAATGCATATTTATTGAAATGTATTTTCCAAACAAATGAATAACTCACGGGACATAGGTCACCATAAATAGAAACCACTACACAGTTCATAGAAAAAGCAAGATATTTAGTTTGAATCACTTCTAAATCCCTTCCCTTTACTCCTAAAACCGAGAAAATCAACACACCATAAATGACCTCTCCAACCTCCAAATTACCTAGCTTCTCACAACTAGTCCCATAGAACTATTCCAAATATGGACCTACAAAATCACGCATCCATGCTTCGCTCAACGCTCGAAAATAGACCAAGTGTTTGCTATGCATGCGACATACCTATGCACAAAATCATAAAAAAAAACACATAACTATGCTCACTATAGAGATATGGTCATAGAAAAAGCCTCTACACAACCTGGAAAAAAAAAATGACATTTACTTGGGAGTTGTTCCAAATTGCTGCCCTTTGCTTGCAAATTCGACAAAATTAACGTCTGACAAATGACTGGGATATTGTCCAAATTACATCCCCTATCACAATTCATTGTGCGAAGGTACAAAACTACATGACAATAACTGACATGAATTCTCTGCACAAGTGTAATATCGCCAAAAGAATGGGCTGGGGTATTATGTCCTTCTATGTAATAAGTGTTCTTGATTCTTTAATCTAGTTGACAAATTTTCACAAACAATTTGAATGTATTATGCTAATATACATTTTGTCAAACATATTGCATGTAATATAAACACACTAGAAATAAAAGAGACAATATGTGTGTTGACGATTAAATTCGTAATGAAGTTTTTCCCGCAAAGTTTTGCTAAAAGCCTATTAATATGAAAGCTAAATAATAATAGTAGGTGGGACCCCCTTGTAGATTGAAGATCAAGTTTGGTGCTTATTTGATGTTATGTTACTGTTCGACACTACTTTCATGGTTGACAATATCTTGTTTTATTGGATAATTGTTATAACCCTAAATTGCACCACACATGCTTACCTGGCATCAGGCCAACTCATATCCCTTCTTTGCCAAAAAACTACTGAACAACTCTTCTAAAAACTCCATTTTTAAAAAGTAAACGCTAGCAGGCCCACTACAGCCCGCGTTTGCCTTCAGAATCACAAAAAAAGGAAAGTTGCCGACGGGATGAAAAGCTTTGGGTCAGTTAACTGAAACTCCTAGCCATGCATGGCCGAGAGTTCGTCCAAAACCCTAGCTCCTTCTAGCCTATAAAAGAAGGGGTAGGGGTACTATTTGGAAGGAGGAAAAAGATAGCAAATAAACTCTTCCCAATTACTGAATCCATTTTGTCCCAACCCTTTAGCATTTTATTAAGCCTAAACAGAATTCAAGCAAAGCAGTTGGAGGACAAAGAAGAGGAGGAGCCCAGGATCAGGATCGAGGAACAGTGGCCGGTCTCTAACATCATTGTAAGTGATTCATCTTGAGATTAATAAAAAGATACTTTTCCCGTCCCAAATGCACGAGTCTTATATGTTTTATTCGATTTATGCTTAATCTCTAACCCTCTAGTAGAACAATAGCATGCATGCGTAGTTTTTTTGTCTTGATTGCAGGATTGTCTTTGGAAGGAGCAGCAGAAGCAAGAAGATAAAAGCGCAACGAAGGATCTACATCAAGCGTCGATAAAAAGGTTAGTTGATTCTTTCCATGTTTGCATGTGAAAAGGGGTTTTAGGTTTGGGATAGAAGGTTAAAAGTAATTTCTTAAGGGTCATGATCTGCATGCAAGTTTAAGCCCTAGCTTGTTAGTCCGTAGGGTATAATTTCCCAACAACAATAATGGATTAGGCATATTATACATGGTTCCCTTGTTGTTCCAAGCTCAAGTTTTATACCGAAGTTTTTCATGGTTATCATTGCTATATTTTCTTAGATCTATTACTTGTGACACCTACAACAGACATATGTTAGTAACAACAAATAAAAGGAAATTAAAAGAAGGGACTATCCTATGCTAACATGCTATACAATATGCATTGAAAAGATTGTGGCAAATCCTAGCTAACATATGATATCCATGCGAATTATCAAGGTTGTATAGAACATAGTTGACATGCATTTTATATAGTGGAGATGGTAATATGTGATATGGGTGGCACTCTTGGAAATTAAAGGTTGTTGGTCTCGATGCATGGTTCAAAGTGGATGATTTGTTTGGTTAGTAGCTAGCATGTACTAAGAATTGAATCAACTTGAAGTGTGGAGGTGATGTGCATTTACTGCACATCACCTTTACTCCTGTCGTTGGATGCCACCCTAGTCAGGTTATTGTTCAAACATTGTTGTTGTGGCTATGCTCTGATTTCTTAGCAGAGAGAAAGTACTCGTCCAACTCGCATTTTAAGGAATTCGATTACAGGTATGTCTTTTTTTTTTACCCTTCATGAGTCTTCTCTTGTTATGAAATGGATGCTGGCTTGGGTGTATTGGTTTGTGCCTTCCTTAAGTATTGAAACTGTGTAAAATTGTTATTGTGAAATGAAATGTTGATGATTTTCTCTGCAATGATGTTGAAGTCATAGTGTTACTGGTTATCCTGGGCATTGGTAGTCACAAGAGATCACTGTTATCCTTGTTGGTATAGTTGGAGGGTCTTTGTTGGTCTCAGTTGGCTATCTTCACACTTTCTTATTGTTGCAGGATTTTATGGGGTTTAATGAAATCTCTTGTGTCACCGCGCATTTCACTTTTGGGAATTGGGTTGTTTTCATCGCCAAGGGTCGCGCAATAAGCTATGTGTTCTTTCTCTGCATGTATTCACCTCAACGTTGTGGTTGTTTGACTAAAGAGACACAAGGTTTATACCCTGCATGTGTTAAATAACATTGTTAGGCCGAATTAGAGCCTCACCTACTGTTATGGCCCCCTGTCATGGATTTGTTACCTGACCATGAATGAGTCGTGGCTCTCTCTGTGTATGCACCGTTGGCCTCAGAATTTTCACATTTACAAGGAGTCGGCTCTGTTCTCCCTATGTTGGCTACAAAACAAACCCTTAAACTCCAGTCTGAATTTTTATAGAGAAGACTATCGGGCCTGTCAAGTTTACTATGGGTTATTATGGATTGAATCTATTGTTGATTAATTTGAATATAGACTCACCTAGTTGGTCATACAACAGTAGTGTTGGTTTGGCATTTAGTTACTGCCTCTGTTATAACAATGGTAAAAATTCATTGTTATTTGCACAACTCAAATTACACAGTTGCTCTCCTTATGTTTAATAACTTAGTATTGTTTAATGGAGAGGGCTAATGATCCGATTTGAATTGATGTGTGGGTATGCGTGGTTTCCACAACTTGTTAGGTCAATTGATTTTTACAACAATGGTGAATTGGTTGGTTGATACACAGTCCCTGGTATTTTTTCACTAAGGATTATTTGGATGTTTAGCTGGCATTGGGTACAATTGATTGATGTTTCTCATGCATACCGCATTGTGTGTGTGGTGTTTCTATACAATGAAATAATGGTCATTGTAACTGTTACTTTCTTTTGGGGCCTAATGGTTATTGCAACCAGGATGACTGTATGAACTACATCCACTGCATTCTTATGATTTTATGATTGTATAAGATGAGTGGCACACAACATAGTTGATTACAGTGACTAAATCGAAGCAATATTGTATTAGATTGATGGCTCAACACAACGGGTTCAGTTATTACTGAGATTGTGTGTTTGGTTTTGTAAAAAGGAAATGTTGCATCGTAGTGTTTTGGTGGTTGTGCACTGTGTATAATATGGATAGCTTGGGTTTCACACTCAAGGGTACCCACATAGTTTTCAACATGTTTTTGTTGCATTCCGATCATTTGTTGAGACAGGCATGTTGTTGATACCTCGTCATGTTGGATGGATGACCCATATTTTAGAGTCATGTTTAGGCTTGTACAATGACAGAGTTACACTTGCATGATTGAATTATTCGGTGCATAGATTGTGTTGGAATGGTGGTTGTGGTCTGTTTGTTTAAATGTCATCCGGGTTTTGAAATTTAATTTGGATTATTGGGTTGACTACCCCTATATATGTTTAACGAATATCACTGCATTTAAATGACATGCCCGATTGAAGTGATAGTGTGGATTCATTGTTAATTTTGGAAACATGACTTTGAGTATATTTGTTGATTGAAGTAATGTATGGGTTGTGTTTTACTTTGATGGTTAATAGAGTGGGAGTGGTTACTGTTTGAAAATTGTTATGAGATGAAAAGTATATAAATGAAAGGAACATAACTCCTTTACAGATTGTGTGAAATGCATATTGTCTTGTGATGGTACTATGTTGGACATTTGATTATGAACAGTGAACTAATTAAATACACAGTAATTGTTATTTGGTCACAATGATTGTTGGTTAGTACATCTCATTTCACAAAATGTTTTATGGATCACTGAATTAATTTTATGAACATTAATCACTCTTTTCCCTTCCATTATTTCATTTTCCGCTAATTACAAATCCCTTCGCCTTCCCATATTCATTTTTTTTCACTCCCTGTTCTAAGATTGATTGCAGTCAAGAGAATTTTGGTGTTAAAGTAGTTGAAAGTGGCAGTGTGTTGTTTGGATTAAAATGATTTATTTTTGGTTTTCTTCACAGTTGATTGTTGTTATCATTGAGCAGTAACCGTGTTCTTTTCCCCCTCATTATATCATGTTTTTCTCAATACAAACCCCTCACATATCCCATAACCCTTTTTTCACCCTCTGCTCATTGATAAACAATTTGTATGGATTTGATTGCATGAGTCCGATATATTGTTGAGCCAAAATCCATTTCATATTTTAAAAGAGTTTTCATGTATGGTTAGTTAAAAGATCATTTGTTAATCAAATACGCATACAGAGATGAGATATTCAAATAAAAGGCTAAAAACATAGGCCTATTACGCCTTTGTCAAAGAGAAGGACTAAAAGATGATAGCATCAACAAAAGAAAGATGGCCTCACAATTGGAAAATATGGATTTTGAGTTTCATTTTATCTATTATTGGTGACAGTTGATTTCAGGAATGTTCAGACATTATGTTTTGTTGTGGATATATGAGTAATGTTTTTTTTTTTTAAATAATTCAAAATATCATGAGCTAAATTATTGAATGTGAATATGTGGATGGGAGTCACAAGGAGGTGTCATTTGCTTAACTAATAATTATGTTATGATTATCATAAGCTAATGGGAGTCACAAGGGGTCCCACCTACTAGTTATTATTTATTTATAACCCTTATTATGATTATTACTCTTCTCCCTAACTAAAGTTAGTTGAGTCTTTTAATTAACTTAACTAATGAGTTGGATCAACTACTTCAACCAATTCTAATGTGTTTAAAACCAAAAGGAAAGGGAGGAACAAGAGGAGGATAGAAGAAAAAGAATACTAAGGTTTTCTTTTTGAGTTTATGTTGAGATAGTTCAGTTTTCATTCATTCATTATTCATCACAAGCCTAATTATCTTTTATGATAGCAGGGTCTTATTGTAGACAAAAATATTCAGATCTGAATCACATCATTCACACACTTGTTTTTTAGAGGTGTTGATCTATCTTTGATAGTCTGTGTAGACTTGTCAGTTTGTGAACTAATTTTCATGACTGACAAAGACTATTGTGCAGAGTTGAGTGAGAAACAATCTGTGGCAAGTTGATCCATATTTTAGAGTTAAGTTTTTTTTTTTTGTCAGAGGTCCTTTTGTATGTTCCATTGGGTATGTCTAAGTTTGACTTTGGTCCAAAATTTCTGCATGAGATTTTGTAAAGAAAATGACTCTTTGGTGAATTTGAATGAAATAAAGGATTTCTTTATGTCTCATCTATCTTGATTATCATTTTGGTGACTTTACTTCTATCTTTACATTTATTTCATCAACTGATATGTTTAGAAAATTACATAAAAATTAAATTTCTAGCAAGCTTTTTGTTTATAGAAGACTAGCCTAAGCACTTGTAATTAATAATTGTGAGTTAGGATGTTATTTTTGTTGGCTATAAACATAGGGTGATATTCCCATCGACTTTTATCTAGCCAAGCAGAGTCTGAAAATGCTTGAGTACGATTATTTCATATCTTTTCCTCAACAATGTGGTATTTTATCATGTTCGAAAATTCGAATACAAAAATCCAATGGTTGTTATTTCAGTTGCAATACCTCAATGGAAAACACACAATACAATCCAAAAACCTAGAAGCATGCCACAACCTCCTCAACAAATGAGATCAAACCATCCAAGTGCTACAACCTATCCAAGCAAATCACTACAACCCAAAACTGAAATCAAAACACAAGATGAAGCTCCAAGGAAGATCTACGGTGGATCCTCCTCCTTGTCTAGCTAGGGTGGATATTGCTTCACCAAAACTAAACTACAATGGAAGGGTTTTGTCAAAACGCTAACGAAAACCTTAGCTCCGAGAACACTCCAAAGATATCAATCCAAACATAATGACAAAGTGAAGGGTTACCCCTCTATTTGTTCTTCCTCCAAGCCTTCTAGATTTTTCCCTTTTGACCAAATCAAAGCCTTACCTTATTTTCCCTCTAATTTTCACTTAAACATTAAAAATAATTTTTAATGTTTAAGTAATTAATAATTTATCCTTTAATACCGAAAAGTGGTTAATTCGCTTATAAGACATTCCCGAATGTTGGAAACCCCTTTCTCATCATTCAAACCTTTAGATATTTCCGTCCCGGTTCCAATGAGATATTACACTCATGTATCCCTCTAGATAATATGGCCCCAATAACAAATTTAGTGTATTTAATTAAATTGTTCCCAATAATGACCAAAATTATAGAAATCGTCGAAAATCCACAGAACAAAGAGCGGATTGTGCGAATATGATCCCGATGATAAAATATGGTGAATGGATTAGCTTGGGATACATAAAAATCCTCCAAATTTCCCTCCCCCTCTATTAACAACCATTTACTACTTTGGAAAGGCTAACATAAACCCATAAGGTCACCTCCAACTATAAAGAAGAGAAATCCAAATACCGGGAGATTACAGTCCTCCCTTCCCAAAGATTGCTTGTCCTCAAGCAATGCCATCAAAACATGATGCTCCATAGACTGATCCAGATTGAAATTGAAAATGATACCAGGGTCCCAAACCACCTTGTAAGATGCTGTTAAGAACATGAATAGATCTACAAATATAATCACCACAAATACTAAATACACAATAGATCCACAAAGCAAGATAGAAGAAAGAACACTTTATTATTACCAAACCCTTGAGGTAGTGAAACACCATACAATGAATCCTATTATGGAAGGGATCCTTTCATGTTCACTTGTCTCTTCGAGGGGGCATCCTCCTATTGAGCTACATCTCACAATACAATAATTCTCTTCATGTCCCATTACATTGATTGAACCTCTTTATATAGTGCTACCATCACCTAATAACATTCTAGAGGAGGAATCTTATAGAAGTAGAACCTTCTAAGAAGTCCTCTTACATTTATTATATCTAACTACCCTTTTATTATATCTAACTACCATAGTGAGCCTTATTTAATAATATAGTGGACCTAGTCCACCTTACATTGAATGGCCTCTACTATTATCACTATGGGCCCTCTGGGACCCCACTACTACCTCTCTAGCTACCTAACATTCCATACCCCTTATGAAAGCGTTGTCCTCAATGCTTGATGTACAACCATATACCAGGGTCCCATGGATAACTGTGGACCATAATGCTAAAGAAGACTGGAGAACCAAGGTCCCATGTAGAAATGAAATCCACCATGTTGAAGTAGTCCAACTACCATTGTAAGATCGGGTCCCATGTCCAAGTGCTCATGTGAACTCCCCGTGGAAGATTTTGGAACCCAATAACCAACTCAAAATGATGCTCCAAAGACTGACACCTATCATGTGGATCTAAATAAGAAGATCCATCCACATAGTGGAAAAAGGGTCATAGCAGAATCTGGAAGGAATAATACCATTGTAGAATATGCAGGATGGAAACTGATAATAATCATTGGCTCTCGATTTGTCACATTGATGCTCTCTATAGAAGGTGTATTAGAGTCATCAAATAAAATATGAAAGTGGTTGTCATCCCATAAATGTCAACTATCCATATACCAATCATCAAAATCGGTCTCAAAATCATACCAAGCATGTATTTCTTGATTATATTCATCTCTCATGTTTTCCATAAGAAATATCTCCTACATTCTATCCAATGAATCTTGAATACTACGAAAACTATCATTGAGGCCATCTGCAAGGCCATGCAATCTAACATCCAATGTGTCATACAATTGAGATTTGAATGCTTTAGTAATTTGTAGAATTTATATGAGAGTTTGAGAAGAAATAGACATATGATCACCTTATGAACTCTTCAGTCCCACATCTGTCATGAAAAAACCCAAAAAATAGAACAATAAGTTACGACAGAAAATCGCGGTTTTTTCTGGAAAAACCCTAAAATCTGCTGAATTTAAAATGCTCATAACTTCACTTCCTGGACTCCATTTCGATTGATTTTTTTTTTGAAATTGAGTGAACTTGTGAGAGGAACTCAGATATGTAATTTGTTTAGACAAATTTGGCCTCAAAATGCTATATAAACAAAAAACAATCGTGTCGCCGTCCGTGGAAAAAACCCTGAAAATTTACAGATTTTAAAATTTCAATATCTTGACTTTCCGGACTTCGTTCCAAACAATTTTTTTATTTTTATATTGGGTGTTTTTATGAGAGGAACTCAAATCTACAACCTGTTTCTGCAAATTTTGTACATAAATATACCGAAAATTTCTGGAATGTCGCAACAACATTTGAAGAGAAGTATTGTATTTGGAGTGGTATCTCAATAGGAGGATGCCCCCTCGAAGAGGCAAGTGAACAGGAGAGGATCCCTTCCATAATAGGATCCATTGTATGGTGTTACCATACCTCAAGGGTTTTGATATAGTAAAGTGGTGGTTTTCTATATGGTTTCATATATCTTGTGTGGTGATTGATTTCATATATCTTTGGTACTGTTGTGATATTTTTTCTTCAGGTCTTTGGTTCTTAATGTTGTGAATGGGAAATCCCTCTACGGACTAGCACTTAGGGTTTAATTATGCATGCAGAAAATACCTAAATATTTCTACTTTCTACCGTCGTCCCATACCTAATCCCCATTATTTTTAAGAAAATACATAGTTAAGAAGATCAAGTGAGCATACCTTATTTCGGGCGTTTGATATCGATCCTTCTTCACGCTTGATCGTTGTTTGACTGCAAATTTCCTCCCAAGGCTGACTTGCATTCACACAAGACAAACAAAAAACTCCACATGCATTTGATATATAGATTAATGGGTTAGAGATTCAATAAACCATGAAAACCTCATATGGTGGGACAGGAAAATTACTTCTTTATTATTAACTTCAACAAATCAAATTACAATGATGAAGCTGACCACTGCTCCACGAACCTGGTCCTGGTCTCCTCTTCAACTATCCTCCAACTTCTTTTCTCTATCTTTCTCTTTACACAAGGATGGCTAAAGGTTTGGGACAAAGGGAATGCGCAATCGGGTATAGTTTCTTTACTATGATTCCCCTCTTCCAAATGGGAATGCTAACCCTTCTTTTATAGGCTAGAAGAAGCTAGGTATTTGGTCAAACCCTTGGCCATGCATGGCCAAAAGGTTTAGTTAACTCACCCAAAGTTGTGTGTTTCGTCATCAACTTTCCTTTTTCGTGCTTTTGTAGGTACACGCGCCCTGTTTTGGGTCAGCTAGCGTGTACACGCGTTCAGTAATTGAGTATGGCTCATGGGCCTTTATAAAAGAGGTTTTTAAGAAGAGTTGTTTAGCAGCACTTTGGCAAAGAAGGAATATGAGATGGCCTGATGTCAGGTAAGCATGTCTAGTGCAAATTAGGGTTATAACAGATGCCCCCTAATGTGTGAGGTCAGAAGAGCATCTGATGGCCGAAATACATTAATAATCTTCACCAATGTGCCGAACAAGTGAGCCCAGGGACCAAAAATCGGGAGGTGTTGTCTGCAAAAATAACAATTGTCTCACCGAGGCGGGCATACCCATGCTCGAGATAAAATAAAATCATGGCTACCAATCAAATACACTGTATATCCATGTCATATAACTATATAAAATGTAGCTGTGAATAATACACATCGGAGCTACATCTCAAAATCAAAAAAGATATACGTGTAGAGTATCCATCTTCTTAGAAGCTGATAAGGCCTGATGGCTAGAGATGAGGTCTTCAGAGCTCGAGAAACAACTTCAAAATATTCAAAACTTGGGTAGGAGTGTAATATGAGTGTATGACTTCACTACCCAGAGGTGTTTGACGACTCGTTGGTCATGGACTAGAGAATCTTGATGATCAGATTGAAAGCTTCATTGATTTCGAACAAAGACTTGATTGGACGTTCAAAATGGCCGGGTATGAGGGCAAGAGACAAAATGCAGAGGGGCCGACTCAGGCTTGGTAAAAAATTCCCTTGGACAATAACACGACAAATGATGAGACTCAGGCAGCATGGTATTAACATAAGTTTACGAGGCAGGAGACAACACAAACTTTCCATATGTTTGGAAGAATAACTAAACGGAGGAGGACATAGCTCTACGTAGTGAGAACAACTTCCTAAGGTCATATTAAATCCCAAAGTTTGACGAACAAATGGACAGGTGTGCTTTATCCAAGGGCGACTCATTATGCTGCCAATAAAGAAAATACTTTTCCCTTCCTCTTTTTGGGGTATATTTGATTTTTTTTGTCTCTTTTCAATAATTTTGGAAAAAGAATAAAAGAATGTTACGTTACAAAGGAGGAACGAGTGTTGCAAACATACAAGTTCAAGGCACAAGGACAAGACTGATGTTCAGAGTAATGACACTCTGGAAAAATCCTCCAGGGGCCAAAGGTGTCAAGACGTAGAAGAAAAGTGCTACAAGGCTTGCGTATAAGGTATGCTTCAGATGGTTCAGTTGAGAACAACATGGAGCTAACATTAGACCAAAGATGCAGGTATGCAAATGCGGTTAACAAAACACACAATGGTAACGTCCTTCGATGTAAGTTTAACGAGTCCAGAGAAGGTAAGCTCAATGGTTTTTCATATTTAGAGAGTCTAAAAAACGTAAAAGGAGACTCCACTGGGGTACCTTTTTCAAAGGTAGTCTAGTAAACTAGCACCGAAAATACGTCTATTCAAAACCATTTTAACGAGTGTGATAAAGACAAGATCACTCGACCATTTTTTCATTTTTAAGGAGTCTGAAAAAAGCTTAACTATGGACTCTGTCAGGAATGTTATTCTAGACCAGTTTAACGAGTGTGAAAGAATAAGGTCACTCGACGATCTTTTCAATTTTAGGGAGTCTGAAAAGAGCTTAACTATGGGATCCATGGGGGTTCCTTTTTCGTAAATTTAGTCCCTCATGCCCGAAAAAGGGTTAAAATGATACCTGAGAGTACTCTTGTAGAGAACTGAAGTTCCTTAGAGTATACATTTGTTCGTACAGTTGACCGTCTGGATCGAAAAAGGGGTAAACTACCGTCGGACAGACGTGACCTCAAATTTTAGTTTAACGAGCGTGAAAGGCCACAAGATCACTCAGCAATATTTTCATGTTTAGAGGGTCTGAAAAGGTCTTAAAAGAAGACCTGTTATGTCTTTTGGGAGTCCTGAGGGTGAGGTCAAGAGTGAAAAGGAATCATGCAAATGAGGCTCAAACTTGTAAACAGGAAAAACAACAAGGACTCTCGAGCCTACAGTGATTAGAGACAACATGCACACCATAATGCAACCAGGATCTACCTAGGGCATCCATGTTCTGGTAAGCTCTACCACCAACTCGTGACACTTTTAAAGCAACAATGATGGTTCCATGTCGCAACCTGATGGGATTGATCCTATGGCAAAGGGATAAAGACAACGAGATACAAAAGTCAAGGTAGAAACCTAACCTACATGCTTAAGTTGATCATCTGAGATTTTTCCACGGACCGTCAAAAGTTACCCAAAACTCTAAAAAATTGTCCCGATACCCGATCATACCCAATGCAACTCTTGAATCACTCTAAATGGTTTTTGGTTTAAAGAAAATGATAAGGGGAGCCAAAAAAGTGACAAAAAGAGGCCAAAAAGTCTATAAATAGAAGCTGGCAGCTCATTATCACCATTGTTGATTTGGAAATTGAGTCTGGAGCAAAAAACCCCCTTTGATAAAAGTGGTGATTTCGAGAGCTACAGTGGACGAAATGACCATCTGTCTAGACCAAGTAAGTATAAACTCTCTCCTCTTGCAATTTAAATCTTTATTTATTCTTTGGGTTCCAAGTTTTGGGGGGGCGTCGACCTTCAAAAGGTCGACCCTAGGTCCATGCAGTCTATCTTGGGACAAGCCGCGTGTACATTCGGGCAGAGTAAAAATTGCACACGTATACACACGACTGTCGGCATTACAGCCCGCGTGGACTCCCTTATTGAATGAAAAAATGTAAAAAATAAGGGTTAACCCTCCTGAACTTTGGTGTTTTGTAGGATGTATGTTCACTGGAGAGAAAGAGAGCATGAGGAGGTTAGTGAGTTGGTCAGGGAAGACCCCAATGTTGTGGCTTCCTTAATGCAATGTGGGCTAATCAAGTTCTTCTTATGTCCTTTTATGCGGGCGAAACCTAGGCTACTGAACGCCTTGGTTGATTATTAGCATCCAGATGCAAAGGCCTTTATGTTAGAGGGGCAGTCACTGGTGACCACGACATAGGACATATATTTTTTGACTGGCCTCTCCAGGAGAGGGGAACCAGTCAACTTCCAGACATTTCCTTCGGGGCCACATAACATAGCGGAATTGATAGGACTTTACTGTGAGGTTGGTACAGAGCGATCGAGCTCACAGGTGCCCATAAGCAAGATTACTGACTTATCGTTGCAGGCGATTATGTTGCTTATTGGGTGGATGACTGGTTTTGCAGCTCTACATCAGGTGTCTCGTGCACATATGAACTATGCAGTCCAATGCTTAAATGCACAAATATTTGACTGGAGCACAACATTGCTAGATTGTATGAAGAGGCAGTTGACAGATTGTCGATCGCAGACGCAGAGGAACTTCGGGTTCAGGACCATTCTATGCTCTTTCTTCTTTGAAAGATTTACGAGCTTCAGTCCTCGAGTAGTGGTACAAGGACATCAAGCCTCTCTTCCTACAGTTTGTAGATGGGAAATGTTACTACCACGACAGGGTGGTGGAAGGACCAATGAGTCCTTTGACAATGATTTCTTCGCTTGGTTGTCGTGACAGATCCAAGTCATAGAGGATTACCCTTATGCTGGGATTGATTTCTCGAGAGATCCTGAGATACCATTACCTCCTGGTGAGGAGCGAGGAGAGATAGGTAAGTTTACATCATTGTTTTGTTGTTGTTTTTTTTTGTGAAACATATGTAATTTTTATGTTGTTTTCATTATATATAAATTTTTTTGATACCATATTTTCTGATAGATATGTGTCTGTTGTGTGCAGATGTGGGACCAGTGCGACCATATCGTCCTCAGCCAGGGGCCACACCTACCGCCGTAGGGGGACCAACAACAGTAGGAGAGCTTCCAGCCGGGGAGGCTGAGAGGGTGTTGAGACGAGTCGAGTGAAACTTTACTTCACTCACCCGCACGGTCCCTATGGCAGAGATTGAGGATCTACCACCATCTATGCAGACTCATGTAGTGGGGGCATCATGGACATGGGTCCGATTGTTTCAGCATTTGGCAAACATTGTTCATCAGTACAACAGGGCCCATAGGCCCTGACCATAGTTATACTTTTCACATGCCAAGAGCACTACTTGTATATATTTTTTGAGGGCATAATCCCCATGACTCGTTATTGGTCATATTTTTGAGGCGCTTTCATCCACCTATGCACTCTGGTGACTATGATATTATATATGGATTTTTATGTCTTTTTGTGTCTTATGGATCATTTTTTCCTTTAAAAATGTATTTACATGTTTATGTGTATGTCCTTTCATATTTGTGCAAGATGCCAATCTAAAATTTGATTAGCTAGAGTATCTGTAATTTGGTTTAATCTCCTAGGAACCTGAATATGTAATATAATCAAAGCTTCATTCTAAGAGACGTACCCTAAGGAATCGTTGGTGTAAAGTCAGATCATGAACACGGTAGAATCTATTTAACTGAGACACAACTAGCTGAGCATCGAGATAGACCTGGAGATGAGAGATACCAAATGACAAGGCATCATGAAGCAACTCAATAACTGCACTATACTCGGTGACATTGTTTGTGGTGTCACCTAAGCATATACCTCTAGAATATAATAACTGGCCTCGAGGTGTAAAAATTACCAAAGCTGCGGAGGCAAGCTTTCGAGTGTGCCGGCTAGCACCGTCTGCATACCCAATGAACACCTTGGATTCACTTGACATCTACCACAGTGACGAAAGATAACATAAAAAATGACACGTCCATAATAATAAAAGGAACTAGAAAGTAATAATACAAAGACTATACATATGTTACAAAAAGTTACCCATGGTGACCTGCCTATGAGTAATACTTCTTGAGGTAGAGTCCATTTCTAAGCTCTGCCAAAGCATTCCCTTCAAAGTCAACCAGACGATAAGTGTCCTTTTTTAGAACCTCTTTTATGATGAAAGGTTCGAACCACATGGGTTTGAATTTTCCTACCCCCAAGGGGTCCTTATCTTGGTCATAGACCAAGACAAGGTCGCCTTTAGTGAAAATTCGAGGATGAACGAATGTATCATACTGACACTTGAATTTATGTTTGTGAGCCTCATTGGCCAGGGCCGCATCACGACGCTGCTCATTGAGCTGCTCAAGGTATAATAATCGTTCTTCAAGTGGAGAAGTATCTGGCAATAATTGTACTTCCAACTTTAGGGAAGGGATCTAACATTCAATAGGCAAAACTTCTTCCATCTCGTAAACAAGTTGAAAAGGTGAGAAACCGGTTGCAGTCTTAACAGACGTTCGGTAAGCCCATAATTCCGAGTATAACATCAAATTCCAATTTGACTTGGCTGAGTTGATCGTTTGTTGTAGGATGGTCTTAAGAGATTTATTTACAGCTTCCACCTGACCATTTTCTTGGGGGTAGTAGGGTGACGAATGTTCTTTCCATAATATAAGCTTTGATGTTAACTCGGTCATCATCTGGTTCTAAAAGTGACTACCATGGTCAGTGACAATCTCCCTCGGGACACCGAACCTTGCTATTATTTGGTTGAATAAAAAGAGAGTTGTAGTCTCTCCATCATCTTTAAACATTGGCATAGCTTCGACCCACTTCGTGAAGTAGTATATGGCTACGATGATATAACGGTGCCCCCTTGCTGAAGGAGGGTTGCATGTAGTGTAATCAATCCCCCACTTGGTGAAGGGACCAACTGTGATGACAAGAAACATGGGAGCGGGATGTGCCCTCATCTTCTGAGAGAAGATCTGGCACGAGTGGCACTTCTTGACTGATTCGATACAATCTTTGATTAGTGTCGGCCAGAACTAACCCACTCGTAGAATACTTTGGGTTGTTGCCAACCCAAACAAATGACCACCACATGCTCCAGTATGGCAATCGTTCAGCACGATAACTGCTTTTTCGTGAGTGAGACATCGACGCAGGATGTAGTCTACACCTCTTCGATACAACATATCATCGAGTATGAGATAATTCTTAACCTGATGGTGTATACGTCGATGCTCATCACGAAAATAAGAGGTGGGGCACTTCAAAGTCTAGAGATAGATAAGTATATCTCCGTACTAGGGATCCGAAGATGTGATAAAAAAAATATCTCCTCTGATAGGCGACTCTTCGGGCACAACATCACCTGACTCAACCAGAAGTTCCGAAATAAGTTATGTGAAGACCAGTGACTTTTTGAATTTCACTGAAATGAAATCTAAGTCAAACTCCTAGAGGACGACTATCCATCTACTGATATTTCCACCTATTACCCGTTGTGTCAACATGTACTGGAATGGATTCATGACGGCAATGACGGTGGTCTTGCGAAACATAACATAATGAAGGAACCGTTGAACAACATGGACTACTGCCAATGCAAGTTTTTCGATATGAGAATAATTGAGTTCCGGTCCTACGAGGCCTCGACTCAGGTAATAAATGACATATTCTGAGAACAAGTCATCCTCCTGAACTAAGACCATGCCAATTGTTGACTCTGCTGCAACCAGGTATAATAAGAAATCTTTGTTATAGTTAGGTGGCCGAAGAAGAGGGGAAGTCATGAGGGCATGTTTCAACGCGTCGAAAGAGCGTTGAGTGGCATCATCCCAATGAAAAGGAACATCTTTCTTTAGTAAGCCCATAAATCCCTTTGTGATCTCGGCATAGTTGGTGATGAAACATCTTAAAAAGTTTGCCTTGCCCTGTAGACTTTGAAGTTGAAGGATTGTGCGTGGGGGAGGAAACTGAATTATTGCCTCAACCTTGAGAGGATCGACCATGATCTCTATTGTTGACACTATGAAACCTAACAAACGTCCTAATGTTACGCAAAAGATGTACTTGTTTGGATTCAAGCGAATCTAGAAGTAGTGACAATGCTCAAAGATAAGTCAGAGGTGTGTGGGATGATCCATTCTCATGTGAGATCGAGATGCTAAATCATCTAAATAGGCCTCGACTATATGCTTGAGGTCATGGAAAGCAAAATACATGGCCTGCTGAAAGGTCGCTCCAGCATTTTTGAGACCAAAAGGCATCTTACAATACGCGAATGTACCCCATGGACAAATGAATGTCGTTTTGTGTTGGTCTTTGGGTTTGATTTGTATTTGATTATATCCTGAAAAACCATCCATGAAAGAGAAGGCCTCGCAACCCGCACATTCATCAATTATCTAGTCGATGAATGGTGTGGGAAAATTATCTTTTAGACAGGCCTTGTTCAAATCACGGAAGTTTTTACATACACGAATCGTGCCTTGTTTTTTATTGACCGGCATAGGATTTGACACCCATTGGGTCCAATGGATAGGATAGATAAAACCGTCTTTTAGTAGTTTCTCAACTTCAACCTTAATGGTTGATGCTTTCCTGGGATTAACCGGATGAAGCTTCTGCTGAACAGGCTTGGCATCTGGATAAGTTGTGATTTCATGTTCGACTATTTTTGGATCGATGCCTAGCATTTCCTCGTAAGATCAGGAAAAAATGTCCGGAATTATTTAAATAGATATGTGTAGATTTGAATCTCTCCAGGGGAGAAATCAGCTTTGACGAAAACATTCTCCATGATGCCAGGAGTTCTGGAGATATTGATCGATATGGTTTCAACGATGGTTTCCATATTACCCTCAGCATAGACCTCGTGTGTAGCTAAGGGATTAATAGGACAAGACCTATCTCTAGTCATAGTCAAGGTGAATTCTCCGACTTCGATTATGCTTAACTCTGGGAGGAAGTATGATCTGTGATGAAGATCATCCCAGGGTTTGTTTGGACTAGTCATTGCTTCAATTACTACTTCGTTGGAGGGCAAGACTAAGTCTAATGAATCGGTGTCAGCGAGAGAACCTTGAGCCCAAATAGGCTCTAGAGGCGGATCTAACTCTTGTGTAGGAGTTGGATCTGTGTTGGCTGAATCTTGTTGGACTAAAGAGTACGCTACTTCAGTTGCGGACAAGGGAATGGACATGCTTGGGTGCCCTGTCCCATCCATTGTGGCCGATGGGGAAGGAAGTATCCATGGATCTTTGAAGTAAGTCATGCGAAATGATGAAACTTGGAAAATCTCAACTTTATGGTGGTCGAATATGAACTTGACATCGCCTTGAGGGGGCGGGTAATCGAAGGTAACCATCAAAGATGGGCACAAACCAACCCCTATGTTGACTAATCATGGTTAAGGATTATCAATCATCGGGACCGCGGATACCCCCAATGAAGGGTCAGGTCTGGAGAAAGACAATTGATCAATGGTCACAATCTGGTCCTCGTGTGGAAAAAAAAAGACCCGAAAAACTGTAGCAAACACTACTTGCATGGCATAATTCCAACTCCTTCCTAACAAGAGATTATAGTTGAGGGATGTGTAGACTACTTCTACCTCAACGCACATAGTCTTCCCTCCTAACTGCACGGAGAAAGAGGGAATGATACCATGTGGTCGGAATGAACGACCGTCGAAAGCAGTGAGAAGAATAGGCGACGGAGACAAAATGAGCTGACCAATGGCCTTCCAACATGCCAATGACATAACGCATGTCGAGGCACCCTCATCAAACACCGTGCGGAAAATATTTCTAGTAAAATTTTTCATGGGTGAGCCACTACTATATGAAACGCTACATGGTAAGGCAGATGAGGTTTTAAGTCTGTTGTATCTAGCATGATAGTACCTAGATTACAAGTCTCGGTAGATCCTAAAGCGGTTAACAAAGATTTCCTTTGGGAAGGGAATCTTTGGAGGACCTCCAAAGTGAACATTGCACAAGGAGTTTGAGAACATTCCTCCACCACAGAATAGTTCTGGGCGGCCCTTGCATTTGGGTTGTGAGAAGCTTTTTTGAACGCGCCTTTTGGGATGCATGTCATTATTTCGCCCAAAGTCTTCTCAATCTGTAGAGGAAGAGATGGGAGTTCGACTTCTTCTCCCTTCTCAAAAGTGCTTGGTTTACTGTAGTCATGCGCTCTAGTCGATATAAAAGCATCACCCTTCATCATATACACATTCGTGGATCCGAGATTGTTCGAAGACGGAGAGGGTCCTTGACTGCCCCCTTCCACACTTGTAGAGGCTTGGGTTAGGTTTTCCCCATGCTGAAATGGATTGGTTAACACCACAGGTTGTTGCTGTGTCACAAACGTTTGGGCCTCTGCAAGCCGAGGACATTGGTGGGTCGGGTGGTATTCCGCATACAGGTTGCACAGATACCTCGCCTTCCGCTTATCAGTGTTTCCCCTGCCAACATTATTAGTGGGTTTCTTATCCCCCTTACCCTTCTTTCGTTGTTTTTTCTTTCCTTCAGGATGTTGGGTGGCCTTTGGATTTGTCTATTGCACTGTGTGTACATTCGAAATTTTAGTAGGGGGGACAGCCAAAACAGTAGTTTGGCTGGCCACTTTGTGTTGTATAGACAACTACTGCAACTGCTTCGTTAGTTGCTTAGCGGGATTTGTTTGTGCTAAACCAACAATACCATTGGCATGTGGTCCAGCTCTCTGTCTGGTTTTATCAAGTATTGAGCGTGGTGCATCTGGCAAGATCTCATATAATAAACCGAACTGAGAATAGATGAGCTCAAGCTGTTGACCTCTCATGATGGCGTATTCTTCATAAAACACTCCTGATGTCGCGATGTCTTTGGATAACTGTGGGACCAAAGACTTAAGGAACCACTCGAGCAGGAATGTTGGTGGGACTGGCACCTTAATTAAAATCTTCCGACGTCTCCATTCTCAGATGTGATCAGAGATATGGTCCTCTTTTGTCTGTGAAAAATTGGCCAGCAATTCTGTGCCAGTGTCGTATCTCACAGGTAATTGGAAATGGTTTAGGAAGGCCATTTCCAATTCGTCGAAGGAAGAGTATCTTGAGCGGTCGAGCTCAATGTACCATTTCGCGGCACTCCCAATGAGAGTACGTTGAAACAATCACAATTGTACGGAGTCGTCTTTCAACGAGTTATATGAGCACCAAATATGGAAGGTAGTCACATGATCGCCTGGATCTTCATTAGGCTTGGCTTCAAACTTTGGTATGTCAGAAGGCAACTTCGTCGGCATAGAGGGCCAATGCAGATCGTGATAGATAGGGTCATTCAACAACCTTGTCAAGTCTGGCAAATGCAAGGTTGCCAGGAAAGGTGGTTTGGGTTGTTGGTGATAACCTGGGAAAAAAGGACCTAGAGTTTGACTCGCACCAAGTTGCCAGGAAAAGTTCGGTTGCTGGCCTGGGTTCTGGTAAAAACCATGGCCATGACCAGCATATGGATTCTGTGTGTGAGGAGACATCATTGGCTGATTCCCAAAATAGGATGTAGATGAATGGGCGTACATTACATTCGGAGGACTTTGGGAAGGGATGCCCCATGCCCCAGATTGACATTCCTGACGAGGGAACATATCCCTGCCAAAATTCCAAGGCCCTGATGAAGAAGAAGTTCCTGGGTTTGCCCCCTATGCAGGAATAATACCCTGCATAGGAATAGGTTGTCTGAAACTGGGATTTTCCCCAATCAGGAAAGCATCTGATGAGAAGGCGTCGTTACCAAATGCACCGAGCAAAGAAAATGGTGTCGAACCTATAGGCATATTATGCGAAGGTGGTCCTTGACTCCCTGCTCCAAATAAACTATGGTGTGCAGGTGGCCCAACGGATTTCTGATGCGTGCCACCGAGCGAAGGGGACGAAGGAGGTATATGACCTCCCCCATAAGGGAAAGCGTTAAAAGGAGTTGAAGTTCCTCCCATGTGGCCTTTCAGAGGAGCGTTAGAGCTCTCTGCCCCCATACCTAAAGTCTATGAAGTGGAGTAGGAAAGTACATGACTTGTACCTGAGCTAGGCATCCCATATGAGAACGCAGGGCCTGTCGCACTTGGTGTGAAAGCGGTTGTGGCTGCCGCCATAAACGGGATCAGACCACTGTGCGAGGTAGAGGCAGTCGAGACCATGGTGGCTCGAACAGGTGACAGTGGGTTAGGAGGTGGAAACTCTCCTGTGATGACAGTCGTAGTGGGAATTGAATAATTCCCAGAGGGAGTGACAACATTTGTTTCCATTGCTGCATGCGACACTATCTGGCACTCATAAGGGTGAATCAGTATGATGATGGGTGTCAAAATATCAGTAGTTGGAGTTTCAGGTGGACCTAGAGATTTCACTCCAAAGTCTAAAATGGTCGTTTCCTCCACATGTTGGTCGGGCACAATTTCTTGTGACCCGGTCGCTTCAAAAGACCCTTGTTGGTCTAGATTTCGACTTAGTGGTGGCGGGGGTGGCTCCAGTGTAACCGGTGATAGGCCCAGAAGACTTCGTGACCAGTGGAGCTCATGATCCTCCACTATGTGAGAAGATCAAAGACACTCTAGGTCTTTCTATTCGTTCAAAAAACAACACACACTAAAAAGTCGCTACAAGATAAAACAAGCAAACACTAAACTAATTGGAAGAATAGTTACAACAACCAACACTAGAGAAACTTATCGGTGCAAGTGCAACTCGAACTTGGAAGCACCCTACGGGTATACTCTGCAAAGCGTGGCCTGATGTCTGTCCTAGGTACCGTGGTATACCCCCACAGTCACCTGTGTATGTCTCTAGAAAGATAGGCAACTAGGTTGTCAGCGCGCGAACAGTCACCAGGCGGGTACAGTCGAAAGTCGGGTAGACCACAATGAGCAGGGTATCAAGCCTGAAACCTATCAAGGGTATCGAAAGAAAGTGGTTCGGAAGACAACTCAGGACCTCGAATGAATTTGAGACCCACGAAGCTCCGTGGCAAATGCAATCGATAGAATCCAAAGACAAACCCTCTATATGTGTTCTCTACTACGATTGATCTAGCTTTGGAGGGGTTATCTCCGCTACCTTTCCACACGCAACCTCTTGTTTATCCCATGTGTTAGAGGGGGGGTCATGGATAACTTTCACGATACTGGACTTTGACACTCCCTAACTCAGACTCCAATGTTTGATTTTAATGGCCTTGAAGAGTTTCCTCTTCAACCTAATTCAAGGCCCTAACCCTAAACTAGTTGATTGACCCTACAAACATAAAAAGTCTAATGAATTTTAGATTTAGCGTTAATTTTTATGGCTTGTATTAAGTCAAAGGTTATGAAAGTGAAACTAGTGATGTTTGAAAGACGAAAGAAAAATAAACAGAAAGCTGGAAACAAAAACCTTTACTTAACTCAACTCTCAAACAACTTTTCAAACTTAAAATTTTTCTAAGATCTTTGAACAACAAACTCAAAGCAGGATTTCACTCGACTACGAGCTACTTTTGATCTAAGTAAATTGTCAAGAACTTATGAAAGCAAAGACTTTTCCCTGGTTACTAATGCAAAACAACACTTTTTAACCAAACAAAGAAATAAAAGTTTTTTTTTATTTGAATGCTCACAAAGCAAAAAGGAAAAATATCAACAAGCCAAAACCAAGAAAACTTCTGGTCTAAGCGCAGATCGCAAAGAGTCACTTTAAAAATCACACACAATCAAATTAAAATTGGACTCTCACACTTGTCTAAAAACCCTATAAAAGAAGATTTTTGAGGAAAACTTCTAAATGAAAAAATAAAGCTATTGTTGTGATCAAACCTAAATTATTGACCGCTATGACAGAGACCCAAACCTGAGAGGTATAACTCTTGTCAAAATAAATGATGACTACCTCAGCTTCAACAAAAAATCTCTCCACAAGCACACTGTTGATGGTTCAACAACAAGCATGTGCACACGAGCTGTGTAAAGTCAGAGCGCGTGTACACGCGTGCTGGCCTTATACAGGCCACATGTATATCTGAAACTTTGAGACAAATAAAAATCCAAGCAAGCCAGCCCAGGCAGAGACTACTGGTACTGAGAACCAGAATCTCTTGAAGACTCAGACACTTACTTTAACAGAAAAAAAAAAATAATTCAAGGAAAACTTCATAGAACAAACCAATCCGAGGCGAAACCTAAGCTATAGACTGCAAACAAAAAAGACTAGAAAGAGTTCTAGAAAACCCCTGAGAAGGACTAATTCTGACAAGGAAGAGGATGACTTACTCTTTAAAAGAAATTTTATGGAATCATACACGCTACTGACACTTCCTCAGCTAGCGTGTACACGCGGGCTGTGAGAATGTAGGGTGCGGGTACACACGTGTAGACCTTATACAGGCCACGTGTACCTCTATGGGTCTTGGAAAAAAAATATAGTCAAGCAAAGAAACAAAGATAACTGGTATGGAAGACTAGAATCTCTGTTAGCTCGAACTTTTGCAGAAACTTTTAAAACAGGAAATGAAACCAGTACTTAAAAATACCCAAAAAATATTCTCAGAAACCCTAGACTATCCCCAGTATGGTCACCAATTATGTTGTGAGTGGGAAATCCCTCTATGGACTAGCACTTAGGGTTTAATTATGCATGCAGAAAATACCTAAAGATTTCTACTTTCTACCATCATCCCAGACCTAATCCCAATTATTCTTAAGCAAATACACAGTTAAGAAGATCAAGTGAGCATACCTTATTTTGGGCGCTTGATATCGATCCTTCTTCATGCTTGATCTCTCTTTGACTGTAGATATCCTCCCAAGGTTGACCTGAATTCACAAAATACAAAAAAAAAACTCCACATGCATTTGATATATAGATTAATGGGTTAGAGATTCAATAAACAAGTATGCAATAAACCATGAAAACCTCATATGGTGGGACGGGAAAAGTACTTATTTATTATTAATTTCAACAAATCAACTTACAATGATGAAGCTGACCACTGCTGCATGAACCTGGTCTTGGGATCCTCTTCAAATGTCCTCCAACTTATTTTCTCTATCTTTCTCTTTGCACAAGGATGGCTAAAGGGTTGGGACAAAGGGAATGTGCAATCGGGTACAGTTTCTTTACTATGACTCTCCTCTTCCTAATGGGACCCCTAACCCTTATTTTATAGGCTAGAAGAAGCTAGGTATTTGGTTGAATCCTCGCCCATGCATGGCCAAAAGGTTTAGTTAACCCACCCAAATTTGTGTGTTCAGTCAACAACTTTCCTTTTTTCGTGCTTTTGTAGGTACACGCGGGATGTTTTGGGTCAGCTAGTGTGTACACGCGTTCAGTAATGGAGTATGGCACGTGGGCCTTTATAAAAGAGGTTTTTAAGAAGAGTTGTTTAGCAGTGCTTTTGAAAAGAAGAAATCTAAGCTAGCCTGATGCCAGGTAAGCATGTCTGGTGCAAATTAGGGTTATACCACTTAACAAGTGGTATCAGAGAACTTTCCTTGGCAGACATTGTGGGCAAATATTTTTTATTTTTGCAGATTTGTTTTTTTCGGAGAAAAACAAAAGAGGGTCGTGACATTCCAAACATTTTCGGTATATTTCTGTGCAAAATTTGCAGAAACAGGTTGTAGATTTGATTTCCTCTCAGAAAAACACCTAAGTTGAAAAACAAAATCGTTTGAAATGGAGTCTAGGAAGTCAAGATATTGAAGTTTTAAAATCTACAAGTTTTTAGGGTTTTTTCCGCGGACGACGACATGATTTTTATTTTTATTTTTGTAGAATATGGAGGCCGAATTTGCCCAAAAAAGTTACAAATCTGATTTCCTCTCACAATTTCACCCATTTTCAAAAAACAAATCAGCCGAAACATAATCTGGGAAGTGAAGTTATGAGCATTTTAAATTCAACAGTTTTTCAGGGTTTTTCCGGAAAACGCCGTGATTTTCCGCAGTAATTTATTGTTCTATTTTTTGGGTTTTTTCGTGACGGTGGCGGGACTGCAGGGTTCATAAAGTTTCATAGGTTTCTCATATGACTATTTCTTCTCAAACCCTCAAAGAAATTCTACAGATTACTGAAGCATTCAAAGCCCAATTGTTTGACACATTGAATGACAGATGGGATGGCTTTGTAGATGGCCTCAATGATAGTTTTTGTAGTATTCAAGATTCATTGGATAACGTGCATGAGATATTTCTTATGGAAGACCTCATGGATGAATATAATAAATAAATATATGCTTGGTATGATTTTGAGGCCGATTGCAATGATTGGTATATGGATAGTTGTCATTTCTGGGATGACAACCACTTCCATATTTTATTTGATGACTCTACTCCACCTTCCGTAGAGAACATTGATGTCCCACATCAGGAGCTAGTTACCAACGTCCAACCTGCATATTCTACAATGGTATTTTTCCTTCCAGATTCATATTTGATCATCTCCCACTATGTGGGTGAATATTCTTATTTGGATCCACATTATAGGTGTCAGTATTGGGAGCATCATCTTCAGTTGGTTATTGGGTGTCGATATATTCCATGTGGGATTCACTTAAACAATTGGACATGGGACCCTGGTTTACAATGGCGGTTGGACTACTTCAACATGGTGGCTTTCATTTCTCAATGGGACCCTCGTTCTCTAGTATACTTCAACACTATGGCCCACACTTATCCATGGGACCCTGGTATATGGTTGTACATCAAGCGTTGAGGACAACGCTTTCATAAGGGGGATATAATGTAAGGTAGTTAGAGAGGTAGTAGTATACAATATGTACCTATAATGAATAAGGATCTGAAAATGTTACACAACGTTCTTCAGTGTCTTTTATGCAATTTATCCAGATTTCACTACTTGGAACCTCTCAGAAAAGGAGTTATAGCAAAAATGGCATACCTTGTTGAATTTTGTCTTATTCTAGATATCACACTTGTAGAGAATGCCTCGCACGGAATATTTTTTGTATAGATCTGAAAATTTTACAAAACACACTACATGTATTATAACCAATACATTTTTTCTTACTTAATTTGGATATGTTATGAAGAAGTTATGACGTTTTTACCTGAAACACCTGTTTTAGACTAGTTTCAAGACTAGCCACAAACCCTATTTTCCACGGAGTGTAACTCCAAAACTACAACGACCCACACACTGAAATTTTTACCACAATTACTTGGATATGTTTCCTCAATGGCCTCCCAATTTTGCAGTCTAAATCATTATAGAAAAAATTTTATTGCGAAAATGGTGAGATGACCTGTAAATAACATACCTTAAAAAGCATCATCAAAAGAATTTATCCTCCCTTGAATTTCAGCCTTCTTTACTTCACCTTCCCTATGAAATTTGGCTTAGATATCCTTTGGTTACCTTAGTCACTTGTATATATTCAATATTCTCAAGTATTATTTAAAAATGAGAGACCCATGCCTTTTATTTATACTTTCATGTAGCTTCCTCAATGGGTTACCTTCTAACCATCTTAACGTACTTTCCTTATTTTAGGGCTAACCCACTTCTAACCACTTGTCAACTTAGTAATGTCTCCATTAATTTTATTATTTAAATAATTTCTTTTGTATCCACTTTGACTTATAGTACAATCATCACTTCACTTTATTATTTAAATTACCTTCTAACCATCTTAACCCACTTTCCTTATTTTAGGGCTAACCCACTTTTAACCACTTGTCCACTTAGTAATTTATCCATTAACTTTATTATTTAAATAATTTCTTTTGTATCCACTTTGAATTATATAACACTCATTACTTCACTTTATTATTTAAATAATTTATTCTTTGCAACCACTTTGACTACTTTGACCTTTTGGGGCTTCTAGATAACTCATGAGGATTCTCCAACTTCACATGGCCATAACTCTCTAACTGTGAGGAGTTATGTGACGTTCCACATACCATTGGAAATTGAATGACATGTAATATCCATATAGAATAGTATTGCCTGCAAATATATCAAAACTTATACCATTATCCATCAAACAAACTTGGGTCCATTACCCAAACTTTTGTGCTACCGAAATTTTCTACCGGACTTTCTTCAAGGGTTGACATCAATGACAACCAACCAAATTAATCAAAACTAGGATCCTCTATGACTCAAACCAAATAACTCCAATTGTGCTACACTGATCAACTTTGTGCTAGCTAATCTATACAAATCCTGCCAAAATGTTATGAGAACTATGTTGTCCTGATCATGGTCAATGTAATCAGTCACCCTATGGAGTCTAAACGCCTCCCTAAGGAAACACTCTGCAGCTTGTGGCACCTCATTCTCTGATGGAGTGTCTGAAATGTAGTCCCTGCCATGCACCTATGGTAGACTTGTGATAAAATCTATCACCACACTCTCCCACCTCTGTCTTGAGACGAGTGTAGACTTCCATAATCCTGTTGGATAGGTATGATATGACTTGTTCTATTGATAAGTCATGCACTCCCTCACATGTCTCCATACATTGTCCTCGAATCCCTTCAATGAGACCCTCTCTTTGATCTTCTAGTAAGTCTGAAAGTACCCAAGATGGCCTTCTAAGGATGAATCATGTATAACTCTCATGATCTATTACCTAAGTGTGGAATCGTGGAACAAGTATATCATAGCTCCATATTAGATGATATCAACCACTAATCTATACCTCTCATCATGAATAATACCATAGATTAACGCGTAAGCAAACCGGTCCTTGGAATATTTTACCAAAACATGGGACTTCCAATCAACTGAAATCCATGTGAGCCAATCCACCGTGTCAGGGATATCCTCCTGACATGTCTATACATCTTTTATACTGATCACATGGACACAAACTAAAACATACATCATGCCAATCTCCTTGTCCCTGTCCGAATGATAACCTAATAAAAAATCAATCTATGGAGAGTACTATGTCCCATGCCTGAATATTCTTTCCATCATGCCCCGTGTCTCACCTAAGTGTGTCCATTGATACTCCCATGTACTACTATATATTAGGAGATCATTAATGGACACCAACATAAACCCATGTAGCTACGGTGTGAATATGGAGTTCATGTGAGACCAAAAGGTGGAAAATATGTTGGTCAACCTCAAGGGCATGACCAAGAAATCATGGTGACCATAATGAAAATCAAAATTAGTCTGGTGATATCCCACTTGAAGATCAATCTCCGAGGAATATACCTCTCCATAAATCTCAGACATCCATTCATTGATATTGGATGAACCAAACTCAATTATATGTCTTCTAGCAGGAAAAAGCCCCCTTAAGACTACACTAGGGTTCAGAATGTAGGCAGATCAAAACCATCTAAAATTCAACTACTTTTCTAACTACCCCAAACATACCCAAGAATTATACAAGAAAAGCAAAGATGAGAAGGACCGAGTAACTATACCTCTACTCTGCGTCTGGTGATGATCCTCTCATGCTTGAAATCTTCGCTGACTGCACGCCTCCTCCCAAGGCTGGCCTACATTCAAATATAGACAAACAGAAAGATACAAGCATGCAATTTATATACAAATAAGGGTTAGACGTTAGAATATCCAAACATAAACCATTAAAAACATTCAACATGCCATGATTTGGAACGATAAAATTACTTCTTTTATTGATAATACAATGATCACTTACAACCAAAGCCGAATACTGATCCACAAACCTAGTCTAGGATCCTCTTCACCAAGCTCCAAGTGCTCCACCTTATAACTTCTCCTCTCAACCTTATTCTTGGGAAGTAAAATGGGTTTTTGATGGAGGAAGAAAGGCAAATTGGGGAATTCTGAGGCAATTCTCATAAAAGGGATGCAATGACTTGGGGAAAGGAGGGGATGTGAAATGGGTAGAGTTTCACTATTCTTATGTCTATATCTGGAATGAGACCCCAACACCTCCTTTTATATGGGAAAAGGATGGTTATTTGGTTGGGTGACAAGCTATAGGTGGTGGATTAGTTGGGAAACTACCCAATAACCCGTAATCTCAATGAATTCCTTGCAAATTTTGCAAGTATACGCGGGTTGGAGTGGTGCAACATGCATACATACACAGGATATAGTGGTGTAGAAAGAATATGTATGTAGGCAATATTGGTGCAGGGTGTGTACATCTTCAACTAATGGGTTTTTTAGAAGAGCAACTCAGTGATGGCTTGGAAAAAAATGCAAGTAAGAGGGCCAAACCATGTATGCATGTGTAGAGAAATTTAGGGCTATAATAGATAACCCCTAATGCGTGAGGTCATAAGAGCATATGATAGCCGAAATATATTACAAAATCTCCGCCAATGTACGTAATGAGTGAGCTCGGGACCAGAGTTCGGGAGGTGCCATCTACAAAATAATAATTGTCTCTCTGAGGCAGGCATACCCATACTAGGGATGAAATAAATCATGGATTCCAATCAAATACAATGCATATCCATGTCATATAACTATATAAAGTGTAGCCACGGGAAATACACAATGGACCTACATCTCAAAATCAAAGATATACAACTATAGTATCCATCTTCAAGAATCCAATAATGGATGATGGCTAGAGATGAGCTCTTTAGAGCTCGTGCAAAAACTACAAGATCTTCAAAACTTGGGTAGGACTGCAGTGTGAGTGTACGACTTTACTACCCGGAGGTCTTCGACGGCTCGTCGAGAAAATACAAGAGGATCTTGATGATCGGGCAGAGACAAGAGGATCAAGACTTTGACTGGACTTTCAAGATGGCCGACTCATGAGGGCAAGAGACAAATTGCAGAAAGGCCGACTCAGGCTGGGTGAAACTTCCCTTAGACAAGAGCATGAAAGATGATCAGACTCAGGCATTAGGACATTGACATAAGTTCACGATGCAGGAAGCAACAAAAAATCTCCATGTGTTTGGAAGAGTAACCAAATGGAGGAGGACACAACTCTATGTAGCGAGAAAAACTTCCTAAGGTCATATTAGATCCCAATTCTTGACGAAAAAAGGAAGGATGTTCTTTTTCCAAGGGTGACTCATTGTGCTTCCAAAAAAGAATATATATTTCCTGTCCCCTCTTTTTGGGTTTTTTTGATTTTTTTTTGTCTTTTTCAATTTTTTAAAGAGCTTTGAAAAAGAATAAAAGAATTTTATGTTACAACGGAGGAACGAGTGTCGCAAGCAAGCATACTAGTTCCAAGCGCAAGGAACACACTAATGCTCAGAGCAACTAGACATGTGTAGGAAAAGGACACTCGGGGAAAATTCCTCTATGGGTCAAGGTGTCAGGTCGCAGAGGCAAAGTGCTACAAGGCTTGCGTATAAGGAATTTTTCAAAGGTTCAGTTGAGAGAAACATGGAGCTGAGATTAGGCCAAAGATGCAAATATGAAAATGTGATTAGCAAGACACAATGAAACCCCCTTCAATGTATTTTTAACGAGCCCAGAGAAGGTAAGATCGGCAATTTTTTCACGTTTAGAGAGTCTGAAAAAACGTAAAAGAAGACTCCACGGGGTACCTTTTTCGGAAATAGTCTAGTCAGTTCGAAAAAGGGGTAAACTAGTACCGAAAAGACGTCCATTCAAAACCATTTTAATGAGTGTGATAAAGACAAGATCACTGGACAATCTTTTCAATTTTAAGGAGTTTGAAAAGAGATTAACTATGGACTCACTGCCTTTTTCTAGATTTAGTCTCCTTAGCCCAAAAAATTATAAAATTTAGTGAAGAGAACTCTCCCGATGAGACAAATCTCTTGAGGTGAACCTTTTTCCTCCATAATCCACATGCCAAAAAAAGGGGTAAAATCACGCCAGTATATGTTCTTCTGGACCAATTTAATGAGTGTGAAGAAACAAGGTCACTCGACGATCTTTTCAATTTTAGGGAGTCTGAAAAGAGCTTAACTATGGACTTTGTGGGGGTTCCTTTTTCATAAGTAATCCCTCAGGCCGAAAAAAGGGTGAAACTTGTACCTAGAATACTCTTCTAGCGAACCGAAGTTACTAGAGTATACCTATATTCGTACAATTGACCATCCAGACCGAAAAAGGGGTAAACTACCGCCAAACAGACATGCCTTAAAGTTTTAGTTTGGCGAGCATGAAGGGAAACAAGATCACTCAGAAATATTTTCATGTTTTAAAGAGTCTAGAAAGGGATTAAAGAAGACTCTAGAAGTTACTTTTCCCAGTTAATCCAGACAGGATTGAAAAGCACAAACGTAGTCTCGTCAGATGTTGCTTTCGAATTTCAAAGTGAGCTTGAAAGACAACAAAGCATGCTCATTTTGGGAGTCCCGAGGGTGAGGCCAAGAGTGATAGTGCATCAGACGAATGAGGCTCAATCTCGTAATCATGACAGGACTAACAAGGACTCTCGAGCCTAAAGTCGTTAGAGACAACATGGATGCCAAAACGCAACAAGGATCTATGTAGGGAATCCATGTAAAGGTAGGCTCTACCACCTAATCACGACACTTATAAAGCAACAATTATGGTTCCATGTTGCACTTCGGTGGGATCTATCCTATGGAAAAGCAGAAAATACAAACATATGCAGAAAGTGGAGGTGGAATCCTAACTTATATGCAAAAAGTTGGAAAAAACAACTTTTTACTAAAGGACCTTTAAAAGTGACCCATATCCCAAAAAGTTACCAAACCAAAAGGCAAAGTGCGTCGTAACATCCAATAAGAAACTCTGAAATTAAATTAAATGATTTCCAAGCCAGAAAAAATGAAAAAAGGGTTCCAAAAAGTTTCAAAAAGGGCCAAAAAAGTCTATAAATAGAAGCTGACAACTCATTTTCACCATTGCAATTTGAAAATTAACCAAAAGGTAAAAAAAAAACCTTTGCTAAAGAAGTTGATTCTGGGAGCTTTAGAGGACAAAACGAACTTCCGCTCAGACCAAGTAAGTATAAACTCATCCCTATTGCATTCCAATTCTTCTTTTATGCATTGTTTTAGGTTATTTTGGGGGGCGCGCCCTCTTAAAAAAGGGAGGCCCTACATGTACGCGGGTTGTCCAAGGATAGTCCATGTATGTCCACAGGCATAAAATAGTCTGCCCATGTAGATACGCAACTGTGTCTAAAACAACCCGCATACACCCTCAAAAGCATGGGAAAAATAAATATGCAAGAGCTAAATCCTCTTTGAATTGTCATGGAACATGATGTATGTCCACTGGAGGGAGAGGGAACACGAGGAAATCGATATCTTGGTCGATGAGGACCCTGCTACCATTTCCGCATTAAAACAATGTGGGCTATAGAATTTATACCAGTGTCCGCTTATGAGGGCACAACCCAGGCTATTGAACGCCCTGGTGGATTATTGGCACCCAGACATAGAGGTGTTTATGATTGAGGGGCATTCATTGACTCCAATGACTGAGGATATATACTTCTTGACTGGCCTCTCGAGGAGAGGGGAACCAATCAACCTGCGCACATTCACCCCTGGGCCCTTCAACATCGCTGACTACATCGGGATGCACTACAAGGATGGTATCAAGAAATTAGGTTCTCAAGTTCCCATCAACAAGATCACCAACTTGTCACTGAAGGTGATCCTACTGCTCATTGGGCGGATCACTGAATCCGCGACCATCCACCAGGCTTCCCGAGTGCACATGTATTGTGCCATGCAGTGCCTAGATGAACGTATTTTTGACTAGAGTATGACCATGCTCACTTGCATGAAGAGGCAACTTACGGATTGCCGTGAGAGTAACAACAAGAGCTTCGAGTTTGATATCATTCTATGATTGTTCTTCTTCGAGAGGGTACCCAGTGTGAGTTCAAGAGAGACAGTACGGGGGCATGTGGCCTCCTTCCCAGTGGTATGTAGATGGGCAACACTGCTACCATGATAGGGGGGAGGAAGGACCATAGAGGCCTTTGATGACGAGTTCTTCGACTGGTGGGCATGACATATTCCAGTGATAGAGGACTACCCCTATGCTGGAATCAACTTCTCCAGAGACCCAGACATGCTCGTACCTCCCAGAGAGGAGCGAGGAGAGTTAGGTAAGTGTTTTTAAAGTTATTTGATTTCTAGTTTCTTTTATATATATAATTTTTTATATGTATCAAAGTATTGACAAATATGTATCTGTTATGTATAGATGTGGGACCAGTGTGCT
>ML785842.1:418185-439947 GCA_009831015.1 Picea engelmannii | reverse complement strand
CCATCCCCAAACCCTACACGCCCTCCCCCCAACCCTAGCTTTGCATAACCCTCCTTCCTCTTCTCTTTCCCACTCTGCATAACGTTCCTGGCGGTAGAGAACCCATGCACAAAGGAAATCTCATGAAGGTCGCGCACAAGGGGCGACCACATCAACACCTCCTCTTCTGGCTCGTGGTCCATTGGCTCTGAGTGCTTCTGTTGTTGCTAGCGATTTGGTGGAGCCTCACCGCAGTAGTAGAAGAAATGGTTTTTATAGCGGAAGATTAGGCCGCAGAGAGGCTCTGTGCGTGTTGGTTCTGTGTTTTTTGCTGGGGTTGCAATGGCAGTCAGGTCTGATTTCATAGTTGGAGGCAAGAATGGGCTACGTCTAAGCGTGAGCCTGAGGCTGCCCATTTGTGCTTGGTGTATGCTCTTGGATTTAGAGACTTATGTATTGGTTTGTGCTCGACACATTGAGCTCTTTATTCCCTTGTGAGCTCATCCATGGTGGATTGGTGCTTGGGTGCTAGGATTGTATGGGATTCATCCCTAGGTTATGGCGTGTTGACAGGTTGTTCACACCATACAACTCGTGGGCTCCTCCCTTGGTGGCTTGGGGATGGATCTAAGCGTGAGCCCAAGTGTCGTTTTGGATCCTTGGCTTAGTGCCTTGAGTGGGTGCTGCTAAAATGACTTGACCATCGATGTTTGTGTGGGTGTTAGGGTGATCTTTGCTTTGTCATTGCTACGCACTTGTGTTTGGCGCTGGCATTGCTATTCAGACCTAAGCTTATGGCTCTCTTGTTGCTGAGACGCGTATTGCATTATAGAACTCCCCCATCAATGGCTGGGCGCAAGGCGATTGGGCCATGGTGTTGTAATGTATTGTAGTGTTGGTGTATAGTGTGATTTGGCGTATAGTGTACGCTCTCAGTTCCTTGCAAGATTTCCCTTCTCTGTTGCCCATTTGAACTGGATAGCCAATGGGTTTGCTCATGCTTTGGAGCTCTGTAAGCACGGAAACGGTTTTGTGAGCCAAATTTGTGTTGTCTTTTGGACGTGGGTGTTGGTTTCTTGTGGTTCACTGTGTTTATTTCGTTTGGGGTACTCGTGTTTTTTTTTTTGCAGTTGAACAAATTTATGTTGTTGTTGTGTTAAGTTCTTGGCTCAACAACTTGTAGACTTGGACCCTGGTGCTTGGAGATCTTAATTGGGAGATTTTCCTTCAGGCCAATGATTAGGTTAGGGTTTGCACAATAACAAAGACTTGGGCCATGGGAAAGTTAAAGTTTGGGAGGCTAACGATTGTCATGACAGTTTGCAGTTTTATTTTTTATTTTTTATATCATGGTACATAATTTATTTATTTATTTATTTTTTTAAGAAAATAACTCATCTAACTTTTATAAAAAAAAATTATTCTCTACCTCTTTTATAGGTCAAGATATTTTTTTATTTTTATTTATGCTCCTTCTACAGGTGAGGCTCCTTACATACATGTGAGGCTTCTTATAGGTTCTAAGGTGAACATGCCCCCTTCAAACTTACAATAGTTTCTAAGGTTTTCTGGGTTATTTCTGGGTCAATTCTGAGTAGGTGGGTAGGCCCTTGGCCCTAGATTTTAAACTAGTGATCTGATACCATGTGTAAGGCCTGTCCAGACAGAGCCTTAAAAACAAAAATTTAAATATAGAATTGCTATCATAATTTATTTTTTGTTCTCTATTTATTATAATAACAATTCATTGTTCAACAAAATTTAAAAATGAGCAGTATGATAATGAATAACATATTCAACTTAGTAAAAAAAATGAACAACATAACAATAATGAACACATCATAATAATGATAATAAATACCTCAAACTGATGTTGTTCTCCAAATCTGTCCAAGTTGAAGCTCTTCCCAAAACTGAATAACCTCTCAGCCAGCTAGGAACAATCTATCTGGCTCCCTAGCCCCAGGATTCCTTATGGTTTCCTGGCCCTCGAGCCCAAAATTCCCAGCAACAGGTGCCCCCTGTGAAAGTCCTCAAGCAAGCTCCTCAATCAAGCTGCAAGTAAAACCAGTAATACAGATGCAGCCCAAAATTGTTTCTCCTTCACCTTCTCCCTCTCCCATAAATTAAAACTATCTTGACCCCCAAAAGAGCTCTCCCTTTCCGAGTCCTCCCCCATTGCCTTATCCCCCTTCTTATCCCTTATCCAACCACCTTATCCTCCCATTAAACCTCAACCACCTTATCCCCCCATTAAGTCTCAACCACCTTATTCCCCCCTCCATAAATGGGTCCATCTACCAATACAATTGTATTATTAACTAAGTCTTCATAATTAATAGAAATAAATAAAATCTATTTTAATAGTTTATTAAAATAATATTTATTAATCTAATACTTATTAAACTAATATTTATTAAACTGATATTATTAAACAAATATTTAATCATGATAAATAAATAATTAATTAGGGTTGTTACAGACCACATGAGTGAAACACCTAATACCATCCTTTCTTACACTTGTATGTACATAATTTGATTTCCTTCCCACTATTTCCCCTCATTGTAAATCACACGTTTTTTTTCGGAAAAACCCTTGAAAATTTGTCGAAATGATTATGCTAATAACTTTACTTCCCACACTCTATTTCGACCGATTTTTTTTTTTCAAATTGAGTATTCTTCTTAGAGGAATTAAAATATCCAATTCGTTTTGGAAAATTCTTCTCAAAAAGTTTTAGAATTTAATATGAAATGCGCCACCCCCTTTTTTCCTTAAAAAAAGACCCAATTTTTTTTCCCTTCTTTGGCCAAGGAAAGTGCTCTGGTGCAATCACAGGCTGACAAGATCAACAAATCTGATACCACTGTAATATCCCCAAAAGAATGGGCTTGGGTATTATGTCCTTATGTGCAATAAGTGTTCTTGATGCTCTAATCTGGTTGGCAAATTTTCACAAACAATTTACATGTATTCTACTAATATACATTTTGTCAAACATATTGCATGTAATACAAATACACCAGAAATACAAGAGACAATATGTGGCATTTTATTATGAATGAATATTTGAATAAAAAATCTAATGGATGCTATGGTAGCTGCAATACGCCAATGGAAAACACATAATACAAGACAAAAACCTGGAATCGTGCCATCGCCTCCTCAACAGATGAGATCAAATCCTCCAAGTACCACAACCTCTCCAGTCAAATTACTACAACCCAAAACTAAAATCAAAACACAAGATGAATCTCCAATGAAGATCCATGATGGATCCTCCTCCTTGTCTAGCTAGGGTGGATATTGCATCACTGAAACTAAACTACAATGGAGGGTTTTTTTCAAAACCCTAACAAAAACCTTGGCTCCAAGAGCACTCCAAAGAGATCAATCCAAACATAATGCCAAAGTGAAGGGTTGCCCCTCTATTTATTCTTCCTTTGAGCCTTCTAGATATTTTCCTTTTGACCAAATCAAACCCTTACCTTATTTTCCCTCCAATTTTCACTTAAACACTAAAAATTACATTTTAATGTTTAAGTAATTAATAATTTACCTTTTAATATTAGAAAGTGGTTAATTGGCTTCCAAGAAATTCCTGGATGTCAGAAACCCATTTCTCTTCATTCCAACATTTGGATATTTTCGTATCGGTTCCAACGAGCTATTACACTCATGTATCCCTTCAAACAATATGGTCCCAATAACACATTTAGTGTATTTAATTAAATTATGTCCAATAATGAAAAAAATTATGAAAATCGTTAGAATGACAATGAACCAAGAGAAGATTGTGCAAAAATGATCACGATGATAAAATATGGTGAATGGACTAGCCTAGGCTCCATAAAAATCCTCCAAAATTTTCATTCCCCTTGTTAACCACCATTTACTCCTCTGGCCAGACTGACATAAACCCATAAGGTCACCTCCAACTGTAAAGAAAGGGAATCCAAATATGGGGACATTAAAACAAGCATTGAAAATACACATTAGTCTTTGCTAGTGATATTCCTCTGCCAAGTGTTGAGGTGTGCAAGACATAACTACACTGAGTGTGGCCTTATGTTTAAAGAAAAAGTGTCCGGACAACTTTGAAAATGCTCGTCTTTCTGAACTATACCTGCTTATACTATAATCAAACGAAAAAAAAAAAACCAGATGGAACACAATGCAATGCACCAATTAAACAATCCCGACACCATATGAAAATGCATCCAACCTAAAAACAACATTGCTTTACAACACATGAAAAATAATACACTGCTCCCTAACTTTTTACCCACACTATCTCCATAGCATCAAGCAACTGCACAATAAGAAGAAAAATACAAGCTAACACCAACACACATTTTTTGTTTTTTCTTAACTTTGATTCTTTATGCCCTATGCAGTGTTTGAAATAGCCCCCGACTGACTTAACTTAATTCTAAAAACATAAAATAAGAATCAATGTCTAATCTTCTTTGGCATATATCATACAATGCAGATGATTTCTTACACTATGACGCAGATTTCTAGAACCCCAAAATTAGAACTCCTGCAACTTGCGACTCACAACACTTGAAAATTCATAACAACTCAGTCTTTCTAAACCATAATAGATGACATGGTAGATAAACACATTAAGCAAACAAAGTGAACAATACAACCTCAAAACAACACACCTTCTCTCCCTATTCACTTTTGATTGTTTTTGGCCTATACAATTTCTGTAACAACACCTGGCCAACTTGACTTGCTTTTGAAAAAACAAACAACAACCACTCCATCATTCCAACCAACAATACATCATAAGAAGCTCGACTATGCATAAAACAAACTCTATCAAACAACTAGATAAACTAATTGCACTTGTCTAAAATACATATATTAATATGGAAGCCAACTTATTAAAATCAAGATATTAGATGCACAAGACTTCTTACCCACTCTCATAAATTTGTAGAAGCCCCAAAACCACATGTCTTGCAAGTCGTCAACCGTAACACCCGTGACTTTGGGAAGAACCTTGCCTACCTGGCTTATAGCACACTATATCGTGATCAAATGCAAAGAATTCAACAATTAATGAGAATGAAAGAATTTAATTAAAACTCCTTGTAATCCGTAAAAACTATTGTAGAGAATCATGTCATACAGTGCACAAAAATCCCTTCAAAGTTTACAAATCATACTAAATTTAATGAACAATCAAAGACAATAATTTATATATATTCATTAAAATAATTCTATATATTGTATAGTAAATATATATGCATATTGTCTGGCTGAGAGCTTTAAATGCCACCAATTTCCAAGTGACACAATACCAAGCTTTGAAAACCGTGATGGTCTTGTAACTTTGAGACTCGTACATGCACCCGTTCGAACCATCAACTAAACATGCATAATTAAATTACATATTCAATTCCCGCCGCCGCCCCAACAATAAGATATTGTTTTGAAGGACCAATCAGAACATAAGAAAAGAAATTAAATCCCTCCCAACAAAGTTAAGCTTTGAAAAACAACACCAATTTTTTAGTGAACGCAAAAACAAAAACACAATCAACACAAAAACGATTGCTATAATCCAAAACTCTCTCTGCAAGAACTAATAACTTGACTTATTTTTAAATCTTTAACATATTTCCTAACATTTAAAGAAAACAAATTTACTTATTAAAAACTAACCAAATAAAAACAATTTTAAATAATACCCCAAACCATTCAAAATTTTAAATAATACCCAAGCCATTTAAACAACATACAACCTTTCCACATAGTAGATCTCACATGGGAGAAATATTAGATGATCTAAGAAGTGCTACTAAGTCCACAATTTCTTTGGTGTGACACCATGTTCAACAAACGGCTTTTATTTTGGTTCGATGTGTTTGCTTAGGCAAACTTTTGCACAAGTGTCCCCTCTATAGAGCTTTCAACTAACAAAATAATCATGTGCATGACATTATAAAAATGATGTGTTTGCACTTATTACATCCATTTATTTTATTCGTATTTTAAGGACGAGGTTGACTAAAATGTACTCTTATATAATTCTATTCACTATTACTTGAATTATTTCACCCCAAATAATTCCATGCCATTTTTTTCACGTTGTGTACCACGTGGAATATAGAACCAAGTATAGGTGCATTGGACATAACATTGTCAAACTATTATTATTTTCTTATAAAAAGGTAATGTACTTTTAGTTGTATGTCATTCCTAGGAAAGTTTATTGACTTGTATTATAGATTTTAGGAGTTAAATTTGGTCAATGAGTTATTTTTTTTCATGGTTTCTCTCCAAAAACAATTAGCTAATTTTCACTAATTTTCATATTTTCTAAAAAATATTTGTTCAAATTCTCATAATTTTATAAAAATTATATAAAATTCTTAGAAATTTGAATATTTTGACAAAATTATTACCAAACATTTTATATATTAAGTACTAATAAAATTAATCTATGTTTTTACATTTTAATATAAATTTCCATCCTTAAAATTATCCTTAAATTATATTCAATTGCATGTATCTCATTAAGATTAATTAACTTCAATAATGTTTATATTTTTGATATACATATAATATTCAAATGTATAAAAACATAGAATATGGGAGTGACCGAAGCACAAGAATCCTACGGGTGGTGGCCATTAACACAATTATTCTAAACATTATCATTCCCACTACTCTCGAGGACGGATAGATTTTCTATCGCGACAAACATCAAACATGAGATAGGCAGAGACAACCTCCTATTTATATATTCTCTGTTTACAATCTTACAAAAAAATTTATTACTGTAATTTTAAGATAGACCAGATCCTCTTTTGTATTATATATATATATATATTAATAAGTTTATTTTTTATTATTATAAAAATATAAAAATCTGTAACGGTTTTGACCTTTAATATTATATATATTCTTAATAAATTTAAAAATATTTACTATTATAAAAAATATAAATTTCTACACATTATAAAGGTTTGATTTATATTAGTTTACCTTTACAACTCACACTACATTACAAGGTCTATGTTTAACCCTTGCTATGTGTGGAAAGGACTTTGTACAAATATAGTAGTAAGGGTGACAAATATAAGCTTAGCTGTCTGCTTTAAAATATTTGCAATCAATCAATTTAAGCTTAACTTTTATGTCATTTTAAAAAAATTTATTTTAAAATTTAATTTATTTAATATTTTATAAATTTGGATGATTATTGTTGTTGTTTAGGAGATGTGTAATTAGTTGACACTATATATATATATAAACAAAAAAAATACCATGTTTACCCTAATTTAAAGTTTATACATATATAGTTGCGAAATATTAATAATCTTACTTTGTTTAGAAATGATTTGAGGATTATAATAAGCATTTGTAAGTGTAAAATTAAGTCAATTTCATATTTGTGAAATTAAACATACACTGAAGAAAACGTTGGGGTGACACTATGTTATAGCTTTAATTTCCACCCTATAGGCTAGAGAGGAAGCCAATAGAGGCTATAGGCCATAATACATCTTTTGCCTAAGGTTTGAACCCTTTTAGAACCCTTTTTGTCATCCTTGCGGGACACTTAGTAGACAACAAGTGAGGCTCTCATTGGTCACTAATTTTCAACAAGTGAGACACTTTTAAACTTCTAGAATCAGGGAGTTACGAGGTGATTGACAAGGGATGAGTTGGATCTTCATGGGAAAGGCCTAGGAACTCACATCATTCAAGTCTTTAGTGGCCTCTAGAAGATCTAGAAGCCTCTCCCAAGCCTCCTCCAAGAGCTATATAACAAAGGCAAGCCTTGGGCAAGAGAAGGAAGAATTGAATAGCATTGTTATGTTGTCCAACTGCAAAGGTATCCATCTACTACAACCAAAAGTCAGTGAAGCCTAGCCTGACCAAGGAGTTGCAAGGAGAGGCAAGGAGCAAGGAGGTTAAAGGAGCTTGCATCAATATTTCAGGTATGCATGTCTTGATGTCATGTTCTTATGATTAATAATAGATCAATGGTTTTCCTTCCATCTTATTTTTGTTTTGTCATGAATGAATTGGATTTGATTATGTAATTGATTAATCAAGATAGATATAAGGTATTAGTGATTATTCTCAACACTAGAGAAAGGAAAAAGGTCGATTGTGTTTGCTACTTGTGTGCAGGAAGTAGGTGAAAAGAGCTCGAGTTGCAGATCTACACCATTGGAGTTTTGGGTGTGATCTCCATAGTGACATTGGAGTAGGCTGATAGGGCCACATTCCCAATATCCTACAGCCCCTATGCTTGATGGGTTTTGTTGGTTTCCTTTCTCATTTTTCATTCTTGTTTAGATCATGAATTGTTTACATTTCAATTGGAAAAATTACAAAAAAAAGAAAAAAAGATTTCCTGTATGCTAGGTTTTCATTTGAAACATTAGTGTACAAGTGCATTAGAAGCATTGGTTGGTTTCAGATCTGATTTGATTGTTGGTTCCTTGGTGTGTGTGAGGTCTTATTTCTTAAATTTGCAAAGAAAAAGAAAAACATCTCCCCCTCCCATAGCTAGAGTTCATCGAAGTGAAAAAATTGCATTACCATACTTAAATTGCTTAGTTGGGTCAAGAGCCATCACATCATTAAAGTTTCATCCATTACCTTTGGACCTAAGCAACAACCCTAAAAAATAAGCACTTAATCTAAAATCAATTAGACATTTTACTTTTGATAGTAAACCAACATTATATAAGCTTAGGGCCTTGGAATAGGATTGGAGAGTAAACTCTCCAAGGCCACAAAATGAAACCTAGAAGTCATTAAAGAGTGTTAAAATCCATTCTTGCAACCAGTGTGTCAGGATCCTCCTCTAACACAAGAGTTAAACATGAGGTCACATCGGGGCAAGTAGGGAGACTACCTCTCTCCTCTTGTTTTGGTGTTTGCAGTATCTCTTTGGTTAACGCCTTTGGAGCTTTGGGCTTAGTTACCCTTCCCTTAAGTGCGGTCGGACCTATGATTGTTCGCTCGATCATTGATTGTAAGGTGGTAGCATTAGTGACCTTTCCTAGGGAGCTACAAAGGTGACTATAGGTGGGACATGCATGTAGTACCTCAGGCATATGTTCATTCACTATCTCAGTTCCCTCAGAGGGTGCCTGCCTTAATAAAGGGTACTTGCATCGATCAGGGTTGATTCACATAGATAATCATAACTTCTCCTCACACCTTCACTAGTCAATCCTTTGGGGAATTCATCTCCCCCATAGGGTTGGTTTTCGGAAGCCCCCTAAGCTAATTGGTTTGCCTACTGTTTGCATAGATTTTATTAGGGCTGTGCTCTTTGAGTTCGAGTTTAGGTCGGCCATAGGTTGATTTTAGTTTGGATAGTAACATAGCTTATTCATCATGGATGAATTATCGCACAAGTCCCATCGAATACGAGGAATTGAGCCTATTATAGGGGAAGAACCACCTGTTAAATGGCATGAAATATCTGACGAAGACTTTGAAGGGCTTGAACTTTGGTTTGAAAAACCAGTTTAGTTGAGGTAGAAGTGGTAGACGAATGTCCTCCACAAAATTTTAATCCTCCTTTGACTGATCCAAACACCCCTATACTAGCCCAATTAAGGGAAATATTTAATGAGCCTTTTTCTTTGTTCACTCATCCTCCCACCACGTCGGGAACACATGTTTCATCTAGTGTAGCTGAGGCTACGAGCCCATTCTCAAGTGGGACAAGGGGAAATCCCCTAGGGAGCATCCCATTGATGTCTATGTTTCCACCTGTTAGCTCCATTGGACATTCACCGTCCATACCATTATCTTTCGATTCCTCGATCTGGGTGACGCCAGTTATGTCATCATCTCCATCTATAAGTTGATTGAAAGATTCTACACCCATCCTGTCTATACCGATGCCCACCTTTGGATATTCTTCTAGTGGGGGGTAAGCTTTGGTTTTAGCATGGGGAGTGGCATTCCTTCCACCTCCATCATTCCTATGATCAACCCGATATCGTCTAGAACTAGTTCACCTTTCATATGGAATATGTCTAGTGGTTTTGGGCCTATCCCTAGTCAGACTGGGGGTAGTAGTACATTGGGAGGTTTTAAATTTCCTTGGGATAACACACCTATCCCTGCGGGCACATCCCTTGGGAGAAATTTTTCATAGTGGGGAGGTTTTCCTTTTGTGTCCACATTTGGTCCTAGGGGTTTCTTCCCTAGGACTAACTTTGGAAATATTTTTCCTAGAGGGTCCACATTTACCCCCTGGGGGAATATTTGGTTCTAGGAGCATCCATGCTCCTAGAGGTGCCACCATCCCATTAGGCACTCACTCTTCAGGAACTCTCCAACCCTCTAGTAGTACCAATATAGGGGGACCGAAAGGTCCATTTGGGACAACATAGACTTCACCTCCCTTCCAGTATTCATTTCCATCATTTCCTTTCCTCACAATATTAGATTTACCAGGTTTGTTACAGTTAACGAATGAAACTATAGCCCATGGCCCCTCATGGTTGATAGTGCCATCCAAGCTACCTTTAGATATTTTTAAATTTGACGGAAAGCCAATAGAAGATCCTTCTACACACATCATGGCATACCACTTATGGTGTTCATCCAACTCATTGATGGCTAATAGTGTGAGGCTGCATATTTTCCAAAGATACCTAACAGGAGTTGCTGCAAAATGGGACATTGAGTTAAAAGGTGTTTCCTTTAAGAGCTTCAACGATCTGGCAATGGAGTTTTTAACACATCACCAATTTCCCATATGGTATGAGATAGGAGCTGAGCTCTTGAATTCATTACGTCAAGACAATGCCAGGAATATTTATGATCATATACATGAGTGGTGTCGAAGGCATATGATGATCAAGACACATATCTTAGACAAAATCCTTAAGGAGTGGTTTACAAAGTCCCTCCTACCACCCATTTCTCRAGTTGTAGCTATGGTCAGGGCARCTATTGAGGAGTAGGCCATTTTGTGTGCCCAACACTTGGACTTGATTTATTCTCAGTTGGGMACTCTATATGACATTAGTCCAAATGCTCCTTGGACGTCGATAGATCCAAGGAATCCAAACCTAGGACCTGATGCTGATAGTGTGGTTGGTTCTATTTCCCATGTGTTTGTGTACCAGTTAGCTGACCAAATGGGTCATTTGTCGATTACATCACACCCATCGACTTCTGGCACTAATGCTCAAATTTTTGCAATMCCCTCTCAAACCTTCGAAGTGAACTTGGTGAAAATCATGCACCCAAAGAATCCTCAGCAACCTGGAGGCAAGAAGAAACAAAACGAGAAAAATAATTCCAACAATGAGAAAGAGACTATATCAACCCAAAACACCGAGGAGGGAGGCACTAAGGAGAAAAGGAAGAGTCACTTTCCTTGCACAATTTGTGGGGATGACCACCCTACTCACCAGTACCCTCGGAAGGATGAAGTCCATAGATTCTTGGCACAACAACACCCCCCCCAGGAGCCTGCTATCCTAACCCATCCTTTCACCCCTCAACCTCAAAACATGGTTGCCACAAATCCTCCCCGTTCGTAAGGGGGCATGGAAGGTACCCCTCATCATGAGGGGTCTTCCTCAAATGATTCCATTTTCATGTGTGATCAAACGGTCAGTTTGCAAATGTGATCCAAGAATTATGACATCCACGAGCCTTCTTACACTACAATTGAAGCAACATCTTCTTCCCAGCCTGGTGGTTCTCTTCAAATTGAAAATCCATCTTTTGACGCACCGCTTCAACCCCTGAAGGGCGTTCTTCGAAATATGACACATAATCCCAACACTCGGGCTTCCCACAATTACAATATTGTGGAAGACTTGGCCCAGGCACCATGTTCCATGTCGACACTTGAAGTCCTCCAAAGATGCCCCACGCAATGGAAATCCTTGCTATCTTCCATAGTCAGGGTTGACCCCTCAGAGTCAATCTTGATGACCTTTGATTCATATTAGTTTACTCATATCCTCTCCCATCAAGTAGCCCTCTATATTAAAGTGAGAACGTTGGGTAAAAAAATATTTTGAGCAATGGTTGATGAAGGAGCCTCGACATGCATAATTCCTATCTCTTGTTGGAAGGCCATTGGCTCTCCTAAACTCAACACGTCTGTGACATTATTGAAGGAAATTGACAGAAACATGTTCCAACCCCATGGAATAACCACTGCCTTACCCATTGAGTTAGGTGGTAATACTGTCTCTATTGATGTGGAGGTTGTCGATGCACCTCTTGAGTAAAATCTATTACTCGGGCATACTTGGTTCTATGAGATGACTGCATTTGTCTTGTTGGTATTTAGGGTCCTACGCTTCCCTCATCAAGAGAAAGTCATGAAAATCGATCAAATTGTGTTTTGTACCCCAGATCTTGGATCCAATGAGGTGTCAAATGTACCCTTTGTTGATGACACCATGTAATCTTTTGTCAACGTCAATGTGAGGATGTTCAAACATTCTTCGTTGATGGGAATTTTTCCCCTTCCTCCGTCATCTCCCACTGCACACATCGTTCCTATTAACATGATTTCCTCATCTATCAGTGGATCCCTCGGGTCAGTTGATCCTTGGGTGGTACCTCATCCTGAGGATTTTGATGCATATGGAGCTTCCCTACACCCACCATGGTTGATATTGTCGATATGAAAATCCCATCAACATCTGTTGATACTGGTATGGAATTCCATCCTTATATGGAGTTTGATTAGTCTACTATGCCTGAATGGGTTGTTGAATCTCTGTGTTCAAATTATTTCCTCGATACTAAGTTTCCTTCAAAGGAGGCCATCCTAGAAGTCATGGATTCCATAGAAAATCTAACGAATGAGATGATGCATCGCTTGTCTTATATTGATTTAGAATTAGTGAGAGTTAGCAAGATGAGTCTTGATTCGATACTGAGAGAATTTGCTAGAGAATCCGATAGAACCTTTAGTATTGACCCTTTTCCGCCTCAGATATATTTTTCAGAACTTTCCACTGAGTTCTCTACCCTCCCCTACACCACATATTTGTGTTTTGTACCTCCTTCCTATCTTGATGGATCCCATCAAGGAGCCTCCATAGCTCATGAAACCACTCATGATGAGTATATTCAATTACAGAGATCCATTCCTCTGTGGCATGGCCCCAGCTTGGGGTGCCATATGATACCAACATTATCTCTTGAGTTCATTCATTATGAAAAATATCATTGTCCTGAGCCTAGCAATGAGCTCTACTTCACTTAAATCATCAATATGTGTAGTTCCTTTTACATGGGTGTGTGGTTTGAATGCTTTTTGTTTTGCATGTATCATTTCCAAAAAATCCAAAAATATTTCTTTTTTGAGATATCACTATGTGTTTTGACCCCCAAAATCTAGTTTACATGTGTTGACATGATTACGAGGACCTTTTTTATGAAGATGCTGAATTCCACTATACTTGAGGTATATATTCTTAAAATTGGCATATAGGGACATATTTTTCCTTGCATTCCCGGTCTTGCATTATTAACCGTCCATTCTGCTAACACTATGCCTTAGGTTTGATCCCTTCCGGTTGTAACATTAGCCACTCCTTTTGCATGTCGTAACTGGTTCAATAGTGCCTACCTTTCATGGGCACCCTAGTTAACACTTAGATTCCATTTGGTGCCCATGTTGTTGTTTTTTTGTAGGCCTGGGAGCCCTCCTTTAGCCCTGCCATGACTTGAATATTGAGCCTCATTTTCCTCTCTTCGTCTATATTATGGCCATATCCTGTCGGTGTTCCTAAACAATTTTCTTATTTCTTAATGGTTTCCTATGCATTTTATGCTTGTTTCATGCTTCCCGCCACTACGTTGTCGTTTTCCCATATCTCGCTTACCGCTATGTAGTAGCCTTGGCCATCCACCTCTTGCATTTTTTGGCCTTTGTTTTGCATCCACCTACCCAGGGAGAGAACATTTTATAAGAGTGGACCTCACTTGCCTATACTATTTTCATTCCTCTTTCTTTAGGTTGGTTCCATGTTCTTGGAACATAGGAGCATGCTTTTAAGTCACTCATTCTCTCTCGTCGAGTATACTTTTATCTCTTTTTTGAACTCGTAAAAGGACATGAAAAATATACTATCGAGTACACTTTTATCTCTTTTTTGGGATCATTAAAACTGAATGAAAAAGACACACCGAGCATGAGAACTTGTGGATTCCATTCAGTTAAAACACTAGACAATGAAATAGTTGAAATATGGATGAGAACAATCTCTTGCTTTTGTGGTCCATGTAGTCATAATGAATGAGATGATTGTGAATCGACAAAATGGGTTGATAGATGGGTTGTGTATCAGTGCCCATTGGTAAAAATATAACTATGGAATTATGCCAGTTGGAGGAGGACGAATAAAATATTTCAACAGATTATGATCACATCTCAGATCTCGTACTACTAGGTTCGGTGAAACCTTCTATTAAATTTTGAATAAATATCATCAATGTTTTATGCTTTGGTCATTTAGTGGACTCACATGTTGGCACTCCATTTTTGTAGGGCATATATACGCAATGTTTGAACCAAGAGGTAATGAATGGGGCACTGATTATTGGATGGCACATTTCTTAGAGGGAAAGCAGACCCTCATGCGATCAATAACAGACTCTGAAGGCATTGAATTTTTTATTGTCTTGATGGTTATTAAAGGAGAATATCTGAAATAGGATGAAAGAACATGAAATAAAGGTGGTTATGTATTTAAATATTATAGACCAGGTGAAGTTGTATACCACTTTATGAACTTGGTTTTTGGTACAAACCTCCAACTACAAATAATTCCAAGTAAGAACTCATCAAAGGTATGATACTTCTTTCCTTACTCTGAGCATGAGAAGTTAATGGAGACCATCAGTATTATAAGTGATCTCGATGGTCTACTTGAATGACCATACGTATGTAAAAGGAATAATTGAACAAATATTTCAAATTTATGAATGATTGAAAGTTTGGCTTCATTCTATGGTTGTTATGGTATTCTTGTATGTTGTGATTCTTTTTTGGTGTTAGGGAACTATGTTTATCCTTCCCTTTCCTTCCATTGTCTTTCCTTTTATTTCCTTGTCGAGTCATGCCTTGCTTGTCATTCCATGTCATTCCATGCCTTGTCATGCCTTGCCTTTCCATGCCACGCCTTTTCATGCCATGCCTTGCCTTACCTTTCCATGTCATTCCATGCCATGCCCTTCCTTTCCTTACCTTTCCATTCCATATCATTCCTTGTCATGCCATGCCTTTTGATGTCATGCCTTTCCATTCCTTTCCATGCCATGCCTTTCCATGCCTTTCCATGCAATGCATTGCCATGCCTTGCATTGTCATGTCATGCCTTTCCTTTCCATGCCATGCCATGTCATGCCTTGCCTTTCCATGCGATGGCTTGCCTTTCTATGCCAGGCCCTACATTTCCTTTCCCTTACATGTGTCATGCCTTTCAATGCCATGCCTTTCCTTTCTATGCCATGCCATGCCATGCCTTGAATTTCCTTTCCTTGCCATGCCATGCCATGCCTTTCCATTCCATGGCATGCCTTATCGTGCCATGCTATGCTAGGCCTTTCCTTGTCGTGTCTTACCTTGCCATGCCATGCCATTCCTTGCCTTGTCTTTCCTTACCATGCCATGCCATGCCTTGCCTTGGCATGCCATTCCATGCCATGCCTTTTCATGTCTTTCCTTTCCATGTCATGCCTTGCCTTGCCATTCCATGCCATCCCATCCCATGCATTTCCTTTCCTTTCAATTCCATTCCATGCCATGCCTTGCATTTCTTTGGATTTCCTTGCCATTCCATGTCATCCCATGCCTTTCCTTTCCATGTCATGCCTTGCCTTGTCATGACATGGCATGCCATGTCTTGCATTTTCTTGCATTTCCATGCCATGCCATGCCTTTCCATGTCATGCCTTCCCTTTCCATGCCATGTCATGTCATGCCTTGCATTGCCTTGCCTTTCCATGCCTTTCCTTGCCATTCCATGCCTTTCATTTCCTTTCCTTTCCATGCCATGCCTTTCCATGGCATGCCTTTCCATGAAATACCATGCCTTGCCATGCCTTGCCTTTCCATGGAATTCCTTGTCATGCCTTGCCTTTTCATGGCATTTCTTGCCTTTCCATGCCATTTCATGCCATGCCTTGCCTTACCATGCCTTTCCATGCCATGCCATGCCTTGCCTTGCTATGCCTTTCCATGCCATGCCTTTCCTTGCATTGACATGACATGTCATTCCATGCCTTGCATTTCCTTGCCTTGCTATGCAATGCGATTCCTCGCTATGCCATGTCTTGCTTTGTCTAGCCTTACAAGTTGTTAAATTACCAAACATATGTAATAAGCACTTAGGAAAATCCTAGTCCCGAAGATACTACAACAAATGTTTTTCAAGGGAAAAAAACTACAACAGAGGACCCCACTATTTGAACCTTGGTTCCTTAGATCCAATGGAATGGATGGTTCATCCATCTGAGTCCCAGTTTTAGTTTTATCGTGATTTGCAACTCGCCTCCTCAAGCCATTCAGGGACATGTTGGGAATTTGGTCCAGGGGCATAAAATCCAAACTGAGTAGAATAATGGAGTTTTTAAATCTCCCACACATATGTTTGGCCAAGGCCATGCGTCCATGCTACCCAAAATCCCTCAACACAATGTTTGTAGTACACCTTTTCAGCTACCATGGCTTAATCGCTCTTAAAAGAAACTTTAACACCACTTGGTACATAACTCATATAGGTATTATATAATCCACACGAATTTAAACAAATAAACACATTCTAACAGAGTATTCATATGAGTTACTACCATAATTAAAAATCAATAGTGTTTCATACTAATTCATATACACAGAGGAAATCATGATAACATAAGCAGTAGAGTCATGCAAAACATGATTAAAACATAATCAGATACTTATCTTTTAACAGTGGTAGAATCCACCAACCAAGTGCAGGCCTTCCACGAACCTCCCAGCCTTAGACCGCATTGCTCATCAGCTCAGCAATGGGTCACCCCCGAGCTAGGACTAAGCTCCACCCCAAGGCAAGGAATTCTAGGCTAGGTTGAGGTTACAGGGAAAACAACACACAACCACAAGGAAGGGATTCTCTCCAGGGAACCTCCCACGCTCACTGCCCACAGACCCTCATTCCCCACATGCATGTTCCACCCCAGGAGTATACACCTTCTCTGTCACCTAGACAGTCCTTCGACTGCTAATCTCCCTTGCCTTGGGTTACAGGAACAGGCCAGACCAGAAGTCTTCGGGCTCTATGGCAGCTACAAGGTTCCTTCAAGGAGTTCTCTCCTTCCTCTGTGCAATCTCTCACCTGGAGGGAGTCACTCACAGGTCCAACAACCTGTTCTTCCAACTTCAACCACCTCTCTCACCTGGAGAGAGTGTTGTACAAACTAGGCAACAAGCCACACAAGATCAAACACTACACGTCCACCACAATCCACAGGAATCCAGACATGAACACCCCAGGGCAGCTCCAGACAGGTGCAACAGTATAACCAGACTTAACAGGGACGAGACACTTCTATTTTCTCAATTTGGCAACACGGAATAGACTCACACTCTGGATTCTCAGGGATGCATGACAAGTCGTCCACGTAGGGGTCGATTCAGACTCCCCGGTTTAAAACAGAGAAGGGGTGTACCAACTTTCCAGAACAAACACATACTCTTTTCCTAAATCCATACAGGATTCTCGTTCAGGGAATATACACACCGGTTTTCTCAGAGCCAGACACAGACTTTTCGAATCATAGGGACGCACGAAGGTTCTCTGCAGGAGTCAGGTTGGTAGTACTATCCAGGGCTCCATATGCGTTCAGACAAATGGGTAGAATGGAGGAGGAACCCTTCTCATGGCTCACCCTGACCGTTTTATTCGCATGCGTCAGGGTTGACACTTGTCACCCATGAAACTACATGCGCTCCACCAGCACGCATCTCCCTTGCATGTTCTCCCCTTGGCAGAAGCTTAGGATAAAACATAAAATGCACATGTCTTTTGGGATAATATTAAAATATTATTCCCAGGCTTAAGCCCCCTAGGCTTAGCCCCTAGGCTCAACACTTAGCCCCTTTTCCGACCTTCCATCCCCTAATTCCTTTCCCACCCTATGGATGCTTAGTCCCCCTTCACTCATTCATCATGGTCAGTCTGCACATGGTGGTGTTTATGTTTTATTAATTGTTCTGCATGATTACATATACAACAGCAGGCTCCTGGCCTTCAACACTCAGGCTCCCTGGCCTAACAAACACATAAGCCTCCAGCTTATAAAAACTTGGCTCACCATCCTATAAAACATAATTAAAATTGCTTCCAGAACATGGTTTACAACGAGGCTCGGCCTTGGGGACACTACAATCCCCCTCCCCTTATTTTTGCACTGTCCTTAGTGCAACTCACACTGTCTCTGCAAGTCTTTCAAAATTTTCAAAAAGATGTGGGTACTCTACCCGCATAACCTCTTCATGCTCCCATGTCGTGTCCTCAGGACCATACCAGATCCACTGGACCTTTACAAGCTCTATGGCTCGATTCCGGAGCTGTTTGCTTTTCCTGTCCAATATGCGCATAGGATGCACTTGCAGGACACCTTCTGGTTCCGCCTAAATCACATTCCAATCGCTAACATGATTAGCATCAGGTACATATTTCTTAAGCAGTGAAACATGAAACACATTATGTACAGTCATAGATGCAGGTAATGCAAGCATGTATGCAACCGGCCCAATCCTTTCCAGGATCTCAAATGGCCCACAAAATCTTGCTTCCAACTTGGCACAACTTCCCAGCTTTAGGGAACTCCTGTTAGTTTTCACTTTCAGGAAAACATGGTCACCCACTTTGAATTCTCTATGGGTTCTGTTACTATCAGCGTAACTTTTCTGCATGTCCTGGGCAGCTTTTAGATTCTGTTTAATTCTTATTATTTAATCTTCCATCTCTTTGAGTAGCTCAGGCCCAACTACTACTCTGTCAGCTGGATTATCCCAGCTCACTGGAGTGTTGCACTTTCTTCCATAAAGCGCTTCGAATGGGCTCATCTTCAATGATGCATGATACCCATTATTGTAGGCAAATTCTACCAAATGCAGGTAGTCTTCCCACCTTGATGGTTTATCCATCACATACATTCTCAGCATGTCTTCTATTACTCTGTTCACTCTCTCTGTCTGTCCATCAGACTTGGGATGATACGTTGTGCTAAAGTTTAGATTCGTTCTGAATCCTTTAACAGTCCTTTCCAGAAATTCGAAGTGAATTTCGGGTCCCTATCAGACACAATTGTCTTAGGTATTCCGTGCAAGCGTGCAACTTCTTTTAAAAATATATCCGCAACATCATCGGCTCTGTGGGGGGTTTTCAGTGGAATAAAATGGGCAGCTTTAGTAAGCTTGTCCACCACCACCATGATTGAATCATGCTGCTTGCTTATTCTGGGCAATCCTGTGATAAAATCCATTGTTACCATGTCCCATTTCCATTCAGGAATAGGTAAAGGCTACAACAACCCTGCTGGGTGCCTATGCTCAACCTTAACCTTCTGGCACTCCATGGATCTGGCGATGTATTCAGCGATTTCTTTCTTCAAACCTGGCCAAAAATAATGGCCTTTGACTGCTGCCACAGTCTTTCGATATCCAGGATGTCCAGCATAAGCCACGTTATGCATCTCCTTTAGGATTGCCAGCTTCAATTCTTGGAAATTGGGTACATACACTCTGTTTTTATATAGAAGTAAGCCATCAGTTCCCAAGGTGTAACTTTCCTTGGTTTGTGGTCTCTCACGCTGCTATAGCTTTTCCACTAGACTTTTTTACTGCAAATCAGTATTTGTAGCTTCCAAAATTCTGTCTTTCATCTCAGTCCGGTACATGCTAATAGCTGTAGCATGTAATACGTGCATTTTTCTGCTGAGTGCATCAGCCACCTTATTTTCTTTCCCTTTGATATGCTTGATATCAAAATCATATTCACACAGAAACTCCAGCCATCTAATTTTCCTGGCATTTAAGGTCGGCTGATCAAATAAATATTTTAGACCGTTATGGTCTGTTCTCAACTCAAATCTCTTGCCCATGAGGTAATGTATCCATTTCCTCAGGGCGTGGACAATTGTTGCCAGCTCTAAATCGTGAGTGGCATAATTCTTCTCATGCTCCTTCAACTTTCGGGATTCATAACAAACTACAAATCCCTCTTGGCTGAGAACTCCTCCCAACCCTTCCTTACACGCATTTATGCACACTACATAATCCTTATTTGGATCTGCAATCTTCAGGATTGGAGCACTGGTTAACAGTTGCTTCAATCGCTGGAAGATGCTCTCACATTCTTCAGTCCATAGGAACTTCTTCTCCTTTCTTTGCAAGGACGTGATAGAATGAGCTATCCTTGAGAATCTGACTATAAACCTCCTATAGTAGCCTGCCAGACCCATAAAATATCTAACTTCTTTCACATTCCTTGGTGCTATCCATTCTTGAATGGCCTCTACCTTTTCAGGATCCATAACGATCCCTTCTTCAGATATAATGTGTCCCAAGTAATGGATCTGCCTTTGGTAAAATGAGCACTTGCTCAGTTTTGCGTACAGCTGGTGTTCTCTCAACACCTGCAACACCATTCTTAGGTGTTGTTCATGTTCTTCCTCTGTCTTGGAATACACCAAGATATCGTCCAGGAAGACTATGACAAACTTGTCCAAATAATTTCTGAACACTCCATTCATTAAGCACACGAAAACAATAGGTGCGTTGGATAGCCCAAATAGCACCACCGTGAACTCATAATGACTGTACCTTGTTCTAAAGGCGATCTTGTTGATGTCCTCATCCTTTATTATCACTTGGTGGTATCCAGATCTGAGGTCTATTTTTGAAAATATTTTTGCATCCTTCAACTGATCAAAAAGATCATCAATCCTTGGCAAGGGATACTTGTTCTTGACAATGACCTTATTCAACTGTCGAAAATCAATGCACAGTCTCAGCGTCCCATATTTCTTCTTCACGAATAGGACCGGGGCTCCCCAAGGTGACACACTGGGGAAAATGTAACCTTTCTTTAGTAGCTCTTCGAGCTACAATTGCAACTCTTTCAGCTCTGGCGTACTCATTCTATAAGGAGCCTTCAAAATTGGAGCTGCTCTAGGCATCAAATTTATAGAAAAATCAATGTCCCTCTTCGGAGGTAGTCCAGGTACCTCCTGAAATATGTCCTTGAATTCTTTGAGTACTTCGTGGTCTTCCAGATTCGAGACTTCATCTCGAGATGCTTCTTCCACCCAAGCTTCAAATAATTGACAACCTTTCCGGTAACATTTCTTCAGCTGCATGGCTGAGATTTCCCTCACAGCCACGGCTGTGGGAATTCCTTGGACTGTTACCTGATTTCCCTCTTCGTTCAGGCATGTAAACCTCTTGTTACGACAATCCAGAAGGGCATGGTGTTGGTCCAACCAGTCCATCCCAATTAATCAATCGTATGAGCCTAAAGGCAGAATGTTCAATTCAGCCTTAGTGCTCATTCCTTTCATGTCCACTGAACAGGACTTAACCAATTCAGTGAACTTCCTCTTGGTCCCTGTGGCCAACTGCACTAACCAAGACTTCTCATGTTTGCTTCTCGTTAGATGCAAACTTTCCACCACTCTAGGATCTACATAACTATGGCTAGCCCCTGAATCAATTAAAATAACAAGTGGTCGGTTGTTGATCGTACCTTCCAC
>ML785842.1:402347-413060 GCA_009831015.1 Picea engelmannii | reverse complement strand
TTGTCACTCATGGAAAGTGGCAATCAACTCAGATATCTCTGAATCTTGATAGCCTCATCTTTGATGAATGGAACATACTTCAGTAGTTCTAGAAAACTTCATTCATACTCATCAATAGTCATGCTGCCTAGCTTGAGTTCGAAGAACTCCTTCATCTTTATGTCATAGTATCTTTTAGTCAGGTATTTCTTCTTGAAATACCTCTTAAATTCCTTCCAAGTGACCTCTTTCTCTCGGATGTGCTGCACTTGCACAAATTGATCCCACCACATGGATGCTTTTCCTTTCAGTTGGTACATTGCAATTCTTCCTTCTGCATGGGCGAAATAATTCTGCAGTTGGAAGTATTTCTTCATGCCAAGCAACCATGTCTCGGCATATTCCTCCTTCTTATGTTCTCCATCGAATGTTGGAGGCTTAATCTTGTTCATCTCCCCTTTCAATTCCTCCTTTCCAAATTTTTGATGTTTTCTGGTAGGGGATGGGCTTGAACTACTGTGTGTCTTCCTGTCATAATGTCTTTGGGAGCGACTAAGATGTCGGCTACCACTCCTTGACCTACTTCTTCTCCCATGGGTTCTGTGACTCTCCATCATACTTGAGTCTCTTCCCTTCTCGAGTTTCTTCTCTATTCTTTCCAGGCTCTTCAAAAATTTTAAGTTTAATTCACCCTGTCGATCCCTGACTTTCATGAGCTTTCGACTATCAGCTCGGCGAGCCTTGGCCTCTCTTTGCAATCCTTCAAGGATTTTCATTATGTGTCCTTCCTTATCCTTCTCTTTTCCATGCCCATTGGAGTTCAATCCTTCGACTCCCAGATTGACATCCTTTCCTTCTTGTTCGTCTTCTGTTTCGGGGGTAATTTGCACCTTTTCCCCCTCCATACTCGGCGTTGGTTAACTGGAGTCCTGACCTTCGTTGAACTCTGCACACACACTGTGCAATTAAATTCGAATTTTGTCAGGCCATTACTCCTTCCGGAACAATCCATAACATTTATAAGCCAATATGAACAAGAACGAAAGACATTTTGATTCAAATAAGTTTTATGAGCTCTCGTTCGGTTCTGCAATTTTCATGTTTTTGAAACTTTCATTTTCGGCACTTCGGGATTTCGGGACTTCAAGTTTCAGGGTTTCGGGGTTTCGGTCCACGAGGATTTCAGAGTTTCTTTCCTTTCCAACCCCCGACTTCCGAAATTCCGACTTACTTTACCCTCCGGGCCCACATAGCACAGTGGTCACCCACAACTATGGTGGCACGTGGTACGTTCATGAGGGTCCACGTCGCTTTTAACGACGTCTTCGGGTCCCACCTCTCTCGCTTTTCTTCTCAACCCACTGGCATGTGGTACATCTCCATGTGTCCACGTCCATTCCTAGAAAAATCCAATGGTCAGATCTTTCTTAGATCTACGACACAGATCCTTTCGGTGTTTCGGCGTTTCAGGTGTCGGAAGTTCGTGCATCCACACATCTTGAACTTCCATTTGCTGAAATCACGAAATCCCTGTCTACTAACTTACTTGATCCAATAGTCAATTTCTTCTCCCCATGATCTATGGTGTAGATTGTTTTTAGGATTTTGGGGTTTCGGGTTTTTCGGAGGTGTTCGCCTCTTCTCACTTCCCATCTCCCAAAACGTCGATTTCTTCTTGGAAATTAATGGTCCAGATCTCTCTTAGATCGACGGTTACAATCCGATCATGAATTCGCATTTCGTGAATTCTCACGAACTCACCCGTTGACTATTTTTAAGTCCGAGTCAGCGAAAGGTTGATCGCTCTCCACGCGTTCTTTCTGATGGACGGTCCTGACTAATTCGGGATTTTGCATATCGTGATTTCCACACTCCTGTGCAATTCCAAAGGGCTTTAAACCCCGTACACACTTTCTATATCTAACAGTCACGAGGGCTCACCTTCCCTCCCAAACAGATCCTAAAGCTCCTACACTTCCGGTGTGGAGTCCTCTCTCCCTGTGGACTTATACCACAATGGCTGCGGTTTCATAACGCTGCTATACCTCCTGAGCTTTAAAAACTCATCAAGTAACTCCTTGACACTTTGGAGCAAACCAGGGTCTGAAATTGGCCTTCCAGACCCAATTTCCCCTCGCATTCTCGGTCCAAAGACCGCTCCACTAGCCCATCTAGGCTCAGTGTCGAAACCTTGGCTCTGATACCAAACTGTAGTGCACCTTTTCAGCTACCATGGCTTAATCGCTCTTAAAAGAAAATTTAACACCACTTGGTACATAACTCATACAGGAATTATATAATCCACACGCATTTAAACAAATAAACACATTCTAACAGAGTATTCATATGAGTTACTACCATAATTAACAATCAATAGTGTTTCATACTAATTCATATACACAGCGGAAATCATGATAACATAAACAGTAGAGTCATGCAAAACATGATTAAAACATAATCAGATACTTATCTTTTAACAGTGGTAGAATCCACCAACCAAGTGCAAGCCTTCCACGAACCTCCCAGCCTTAGACCGCACTGCTCATCAGCTCAGGAATGGGTCACCCCCGAGCTGGGACTAAGCTCCACCCCAAGGCAAGGAATTCTAGGCTAGGCTGAGATTACAGGGAAAACAACACACAACCACAAGGAAGGGATTCTCTCTAGGGAACCTCCCACGCTCACTGCCCATAGACCCTCATTCCCCACATGCCTATTCCACCCCAGGAGTATACACCTTCTCTGTCACCTGGACAGTCCTTCGGCTACTAATCTCCCTTGCCTTGGGTTACAGGAACAGGCCAGACCGAAAGTCTCCGGGCTCTATGGCAGCTACAAGGTTCCTTCAAGGAGTTCTCTCCTTCCTCTGTGCACTCTCTCACCTGGAGGGAGTCGCTCACAGGTCCAACAACCTGTTCTTCCAACTTCAACCACCTCTCTCACCTAGAGAGAGTGTTGTACAAACTGGGAAACAAGCCACACAAGATCAAACACTACACGTCCACTACAATCCACGGGAATCCAGACACGAACACCCCAGGGAAGCTCCAGACAGGTGCAACAGTATAACCAAACTTAACAGGGACGAGAAACTTCTATTTTCTCAATTTGGCAACACGGAATAGACTCACACTCTGGATTCTCAGGGATGCGTGACGAGTCGTCCATGTAGGGGTCGATTCAGACTCCCCGGTTTAAAACAGAGAAGGGGTGTACCAACTTTCCAGAACAAACACAGACTCTTTTCCGAAATCCACGCAGCCTTCTCGTTCAGGGAATATACACACCAGTTTTCTCAGAGCCAGACACATACTTTTCGAATCATAGGGACGCATGAAGGTTCTCTGCAGGAGTCGGGTTGGTAACACTATCCAGGGCTCCGTATGCATTCATACAAATGGGTAGAATGGAGGAGGAACCCTTCTCACGGCTCACCCTGGCCGTTTTATTCACATGCATCAGGGTTGACACTTGTCACCCATGAAACTACATGCGTTCCACCAGCACGCATCTCCCTTGCATGTTCTCCCCTTGCCAGAAACTTAGGATAAAACATAAAATGCACATGTCTTTTGGGATAATATTAAAATATTATTCCCAAGCTTAAGCCCCCTAGGCTTAGCCCCTAGGCTCAACACTTAGCCCCTTTTCCCACCTTCCAGCCCCTAATTCCTTGCCCACCCTATGGATGCTTAGTCCCCCTTCACTCATTCATCGTGGTCGGTCTGCACATGGCGGTGTTTATATTTTATTAATTGTTTTTCTTGATTACATATACAATAGTAGGCTCCTGGCCTTCAACACTCAGGCTCCCTGGCCTAACAAACACATAAGCCTCCAGCTTATAAAAACTTGGCTCACCAACCTATAAAACATAATTACAATTCCTTCCAGAACATGGTTTACAACGGGGCTCAGCCTTGGGGACACTACAATGTTCTTGAAAATTGACCTCTTGTTCATAATTTGCAGTATGCCTCATTGAGAAAAACCCTAGTTCCATAGATCCTGCAAAAAACACGTTTCAAGGAAATGGAATGATAGCAGAGGGGCCCCACTAGTTGAAGCTTGGTGTCATGGATCCAATGTAACCGACGATTCATCCATTTGAATTTTGGTTTGATTTTTATCACGAGTTGCAACTTGCCTCGTCAAGCCATTCAGGGACATGTTGACAATTTGGTCCAGGGGCATTAAATCCAAACCAAGCAGCATAATAGATTTTCATAAGCTCCCACACATGTGTTTTTCCAAGACCCATGTGACCACACTACCCACAATCACTTGACACAATATTCTTGAAAATTGACCACTTGTTCAGAATTTCCACTATGCCTCATTGAGAAAAACCCTAGTCCTGAAGATCCTGCAACAAATGATTTTTTGGGAAATGGAATGACAACAGAGGGGCCCCAATAGATGAAAATTGGTGCCTCGGATCCAATGTAACCAACAATTCATCCATTTGAGTCTCGGTTTGATTTTTATTGTGAGTTGCAACTCGCCTCCTCAAGTCATTCAAGGACATGTTGGTAATTTGGTACGGGGGTATAAAATCCAAATCGAGCAGCATAATGAAGTTCTGTAAGCTCCTGCAAATGTGTTTGGCCAAGGCCCATGAAACCATGCTACCCACAATCACCTGACACAATGTTCTTGAAAATCGACCTCTTGTTCTGAATTTTCATTATGCCTCATTGAGTAAAACCCTAGTGCCAAAGATCCTGCAACATACACTTTTTCAGGAAATTAAATGATAATGCAGGGGCCCCACTAGTTGAAACAAACTAACCAAAATCCAATGCAACTAATGGTTCTTCCATCCAAGTACCAGTTTGATTTTTATTATGAGTTGCAACTCAACTCCTCAAGCCACTCAGGGACATGTTGGCAATTTGATCCGAGGGCATAAAATCCAAATCGAGTAGCATATTGAATTTTCATAAGCTCTCATGTGTCTATTTGGCCAAAGACAATGCGACCATGCTACGCACAATCACCTAGCACAATGGTCTTGAAAATTGACCTCTTCTTCAAAATTTGCACTATGCCTCATTAAGCAAAACCCTAGTCCTCGAGATCCTGCAACAAAATAATTTTCGGGAAGCGAAATTATAGCGGAGGGGCCCCACTAGTTGAAAATCAGTTCCCCGTATCTAATGCATCTGATGGTTCATCCATTCGAGTCTCGGTTTGAGTTTTATCGTGAGTTTCAACTCACGTCCTCAAGCCATTCACGAACATGTTGGCAATTTGGTTCAGGGGCATAAAATCCAAACCGAGCATCATAACCAAGTTCCATAAGCTCATGCATGTCTTTTTGGTCAAAGATCATGCAACCACACTACCCATAATCACCTGACACAATGTTCTTGAAAATCGACCTCTTGTTCAGAATTTGCATTATGCCTCATTGAGAAAAACCCTAGTCTCGTAGATCCTCCAAAAAAATCTTTTTCGGGAAACAAAATGACAGAGCAGGGCCCCCACTAGCTCAAACTTGGTGCCCTGGATCCAATGCAACTGACAATTCATCCATCCAAGTCCCGGTTTGATTTTTATCTTGACTTGCAACTCGCCTCCTCAAGCCATTCATGGACATGTTCGAAATTTGGTTCGGGGGCATAAAATCCAAAACGAGTAGCATAAAAAACTTTCGTAAGCTCTCACACATTTGTTTGGCCAACGCCCACATGGCCACGCTACCCACAATCACCTGACACAATGTTCTTGAAAATAGACCTCTTGTTCAAAATTTACACTATGCCTCATTGAGAAAAACCCTAGTCTCGAAGATCCTCCAACAAATGATTTTCCAGGAAAATAAATGATAGCAGAGGGGACCCACTAGCTGAAACATTGTGCCCTAGATCCAATGCAATCGATGGTTTGTCCATCCAAGTCTCAGTTTTAGTTTTATCGTGAGTTGCAACTCACCTCCTCAGGCCATTTAGGGACATATTGGCAATTTGGTACGGGTCATAAAATCCAAACCAAATAGCATAAAAATGTTTTGTAAGCTCCTGCATGTCATTTTGACCAAGGCCCATGGGACCATGCTACCCATAATCACCTGGAATAGTTTTCTTGAAAATCAACCTCTTGTTCATAATTTGCACTATGACTCATTGAGCAAAACCTTAGTCCCAAACATCTTGCAATAAACTCTTTTTCGATCAAGTGAATGACAAAGTAGGGGTCCCACTAGCTAAAAACCGGTGCCCCAAATACAATGCAACTGACATTTCATCCATCCGAGTCTCGTTTTGAGTTATATCATGAGTTGCAACTCACCTCATCAAACCATTAAGGGACATATTGGAAATAGACCTAGACCTAAACCATGACCATGACATAGACCTATACCTAGACCTAGATCTAGATGAAGACCTATATCTACACCATTACCATGACCTATACCATGACATATACCATGACCTAGACAATGAAATAGACCATGGAAAGACAAGGCATGTCAAGGAAATGTCTAGGTATAGGTCTAGGTTTAGGTATGGAAATGGAAGAAAAGGAAATGTAAGGATATGCAAGGAAATCCAAGGCAAGCCAAGTCAATCCAAGGAAATACATGACAAGGATAATAAAAGCTAGACATGGAAAGGCAAGGTCTAGGTCTAGGTATACATGCTATATCTTGTTATACAATTTATTGAGTTGAAAGATGAGTTTTTATTTCTTTGATTTTAAGTAAGGCCTCGAAGTTATGTTGTTTTTCATGCAATCCAAAATAAATTATGGATCAATATTATAATGATACTACACCATAAGGATGCATCATAAACCTATTTAGTGACATCCCTTTCTATGTAAATCCTATTAATTATGATAATCCATGTTTCAAAACTATGAAGATACCTAAGATATATGAATAGACAGAGCTTATGTTATGACATTGAAATTCTCATGCAAGTATTTTATCAAAGATAGATGGGATAACAAGTTGTAGAATTACATGCTTAATGAATCATTTGATTGTAATTTTTAGGTATTAAACTTGTTCATTTAGTACAATAATTATTTTTTTAAGAAAAATAAAAGGTATGATACATGAATGCCATTATTTTTTATTAAATCAACTTGAAAACAAATTCTCTCTAATGATGAAAATAAGTATATTTTTACAAACAATTAGTTTTATGACTATCATAATGAAAGCACCTTTTAGATGAATTATGATTAGTCAAGGCAAGGCAAGGAAATGCAAGGCAAGTAAATGCAACACAAGGAAGGGCAATGCAACGCAAGGCATGCCATGACAAGTCAAGGAAACACATGGCATGGAAATTCAAGGCAAGGCAACTCATGGAAGGACAAGACAAGGCATGGCATAGAATGTCATGGCATGGCAAGGCAAGGAAAGGCATGGAAAGTCATGGCATGGCATGGAAAGGAAATGCATGGCATGGCAAGGAAAGACAAGGAAATGCATGGCATGGCAAGGCATGGCATGGCACAACATGGAAAGACAAGGAATGACAAGGCAATAATGGGAATGGCAAGGCAAGGCATGGCATGGTAAGACATGGCATGACATGGCAAGGAAATTCATGGCATGGAAAGGCATGGATTGGAAAGGTAAGGCAAGGCAAGGCATGTCATGGCATGGAAAGGAAAGGCATGACATGGAAAGGAAAGGTAAGGCATGCCATGAAAATGAATGACATGGCATGGCAAGGAAAGACAATTCAATGCATGGAATGGCATGTCATGGCAAGGCAAGGCAAGGCATGGAATGGCATGGCATGGCATGGCAAGGCAAGGCAGTGCAAGGCATGGTATGGAATGTAATGACAAGACAAGGCATGGCATGGAAAGGCATGGAAAGACAAGGCATGAAATGGAAAGGAAAGGCATGACATGGAATGGCATGGCATGGAAATGCAAGGCATGGAAAGGCATGGAATGACAAGGCATGAAATGGCATGACAAGGAAAGGCATGGCATGGCAAGGAATGCCATGGAATGGAAATGAAAGACAATGCATGGCATGGCATGGCATGGCATGGCATGGAAAGGAAAGACATGGAAAGGAAAGGCAAGGCATGGCATGGAAAGGCAAGGCATGGCATGGAAAGGCATGGAATGGCAAGGATAAAACACTTCATTTGATGGAAATTAAATTTGTGATACAAAGTTAAGTCATATGTCCCTAGAAAAAATGTTTTTTATTTCTTGGGATAATAAATGTTTCTTTTTTTGTGATGCTTGTTTCATTGCAATCCACATTTTGATTTTAATTTTTCTTTACATAATGTTATGGAAATATATGTATTTATTTTTATATAGGTTAAAATGGGAATCTACATGGAAAGAAATGCAAGGAGGGATTAATCTATTTTATATCATAGTTGTGTTCTATGGATTTGTAAATGTAACAACCTATATTTTGGCATTAGAAGGTTAGAACTTTGATTTTTACTCATCATAGTGATTCATTTCTTGATATTTGTTGGGTTTAGTTAGAATCATATAGAAATTTGATATGTATACATCTGGATCTATTGATGTGTTGTGGGATATTATTTTTATTATTATATGTTTATGATGATGATAGTTTTTTTATTTGTTTAAACATGCAAATTGAAATGTGGAACTTTGGTATGTTGATACTAGTTCATAATTATGTATAATAGATGCAAGGCATTGTGTAAATAAACACACATTTCTTAATTGAACATTAATACAGATAAGGATTCTCATATGAAATTTGTAACATATGTGCATGGATATGAGCTATGCGATGTCCAAATGACTATTGTGTTGAGGTGACCAAGGTGTGGCATGGCAAGGTAAGGAATGTCATGGAAAGTCAAGGAAAGGCAAAGCATGGCATGACAAGGAAAGGAAAGGCATGGAAAGGAATGTCATGGCAAGTAAAGGCATGGAAAGGAATGGAAAGGCAAGGCATGGCATGGAAAGGAAATAAAAGGAAAGGCATGGAAAGGCATGGCATGGAATGTAAAGGCAAGGAAATGCAAGGCATGGCAAGGAAAGCCATGAAAATGCATGGCATGGCAAGACAAGGCATGGCATAGAATGACATTCCATGGAAAGGAAAGGCATGGCATGGCAAGGAAAGGTAAGGTAAGGCATGGTAAGGCATGTCATGGAAAGGTAAGGCATGTCAAGGCATGGAATGTAAAGGCAAGGCATGCCATGGAAAGTGAAGGCAAGGAAAGGCATGGCATGGAAATTCGAGGAAAGGCATGGTAAGGCAAGGCAAGGAAAGGTAAGGGAACACAAAGAAAGTCAAAGACAAGGAAAGACTAGGCAAGAAAGGCAAGCAAAGGCAAGGCAAGGCTAGGAAAGAAAGGAAAGCAAAGGCAAGGCAAGACAAAGCTAGGCATTGATCACATACTTTGTTGTGGATGCCTCATCCACTTTTCATCTTGCACATCCATCCATGGAGTTTTCCACCTTGGAATTCACAAATGTGGAGTGGTTTCATCCATGCACATTCTTGGAGGGAACATTCCATGTGGACACTTGGAGTTTGAATTGATCACATACTATGTTGTCACTGATGTCAAAGGATTGATGTCAAAGAGTTGATGTCAAGTATTTTCATAGTGATGTGTTTGTATCATTGATATATTGATTATTGGTTATATGGTCATTGATGTAATTATTGTCAAAGGGTTGATGTCAAGTGGTGTCATAATAATGTGTTGATATTAAAGGGAGTTGTAGCATTGATGTCATGTCATGGTTGATAGGAATAATCAAATTGGTCCCCTTATGGTGAAATCCATCATGGGAATATGCTTTGTGAAGTCCAAATGGTTACGTGGTTCAGTAGCCCAATAGTGGTTAGGGAACCCAATTTTGATTGAGGAATAATGTAATGAAGATCAATGAATTTGCAGGAGAAACTATTCCATATGGATAGTATATGTTATGCCATTTCCATTTATATGTGGAATGCCACATAACTCCTCACGGTTAGAGAGTTATGGCCATGTGAAGTTGGAGAACCATCATGTGTTGTCTAGAAGCCCCTAGAAGGTCAAAGAAGTCAAATTATTCTAGAAGCTCCTAGAAGAAGTTGATCAGTCAAAGTGGTTAGTCATGGGTTAAGTGGTTGCAACAAGAAAATCATTAAAAAAAATTAGTTGCAACTAGAAGTGCATAGTTTACTATTGGTGGATAAAGTGATTATAAGTGGACAAGTGGTTAGAAGTGGGTTAGCCCCAAAAGAAGGGAGTTGGTTAGAGTTGGTTAGATGATAACTCCTAGAGGAAGCTACTTGGAGAAGTATAAATAAGAGAACAAGGGTCTCTTATGATGTGAATCTCTTGAGCATATTGAAGATCTATTTTTGGTGAAAGATTCATTGCAAGTACTCATGGATGCATCAGAAGTTCCACCAGTCTGAGGCAACAAGGAAGTTTGACAGGGAAATTTTCAAAGATTCAAAAAACCCTAGTTTTCTGAATATGTACGTGGGATGTAGTGGGTCGAGGCATGTACGTACGCGAGATGAAGGACAACAGGGTGTGTACAGCTGGAAAGGACATGGAAATATTGAGTAAGTGATGGTGTCAGGTTCCTGAAGTCTGAAGTAAGTTCATAGGATATCATTCTATAGACTCAAATATCTTGATTCTTAGATTTACTCATGGAATGGTAAATGCTTGAAGCATTCTTTGTATGGTTGTTGTGATGTTTGGATAAGGTAGATGGTGATTGGTTAGTTGAGTAGTTCAGTTTTGATAT
>ML785842.1:346066-375843 GCA_009831015.1 Picea engelmannii | reverse complement strand
GGGGGGGGTCCGAAATCGAGGATGCATCTCTCCTACGGCTGAGATTAGCCGGATCAACAACGTGCAGGCGATCCAGATCCCTCCCTCCTTTCTGCGTTTAATCAGCGTGGGCCCTTTCCCGTCGTGTCAGCTTGTGGTCCCTCCCCCATCTCATCATCCACTCACCACCAGCCATGTGTCCTACCCCCTCCGCTTATTTCCTTCTGCCATGTGTCTTCCCCTGTCGCCTCTCTCTCACCTCTTTGCTTCTTAATTCACCCTCACGGTTTTAGCGCCACCACTCCCATTCTATGCCCCACCCTTCGCGCTGGCCTCCACGCATATTCATCAGGCCGTTCAGTTAATCTAGGTGGCAGCACGAAGGGTCTTCCACGTTCCAAAGGTGCCAAGTCGGCCGGGTCATCCTCAATCCCAATGAAGCAGTTATTAAGGTAGTCGGTGGTGGTTAGACATCATCTCCTCCATAATGGGAAAGTTCGGCGACGAATTAAGAGCACGTCGATTCACCTGCGAAACTGTCAGAAGTCCAATTGCGTCTGCCATAAGTACACGATCACCCAGAAACTACAGGTGTAGATTGTCAGAAGCCATGCAGACGCAAAGCTCTTAATGCAGTGTCTCGATTTTGTTGTTGTGGTTGTTTTGAGTATATGTAGGCGTTTTCGCCATTTTTGTATCTATCGATGGTAGAGCAGAGCTCCCGACTGTTATGTTTTAACAACCATTCTAGTTTCCTGGTTGTGCATCTGTGTTTGAGATTTCTTTTTTTATGACAAATAGTTTTCCTACTTCACCTATGTTTTCGTCTCATGCCAGAGAGTTCATGATCGAATGATTCGCATGAATTGTTGCAGTTATGTTATGATAAAGGATTTGTTGTTGCATTATTGTTTTCTCTGGTTTTCTTCGTTTGAATGTAAGAAGATCTTGCCTTTGGACGTTTCTTCTCACAGTCTGTTAGGAACCTAATGTTTATAACAGACCCCTGCACTCTTCTTATACAAGTCTTCCCCCTACTCATCCTTATCACAACTCACTGTTTGAAGTTTATCTAAGACCTCACTTGCCTATGCATGCCTGGCCTATTTTCAGAGTTGAAATGATGCTGCCTTGAGTTTGCCTCCATTTGATCATCCATTTTATAAACAAATCGTGACATTAAACTGATGGGTGTCGGGCTCTGCTCCTGCTGCAATCCAGGAGTGACTTCCGACGCTAACAGATGGGTAATGGGTTTTCAAGTTATCCAATCTCTTCATTCACTCTACATTTATTCTAAGTTCATAATTTCAACCCATGCAACCCTTCTAACCTATACAAACTCGCAAATCTCTCAACATTTAAGTTTATTTATGTGTAAATAATGACAATTACCAAAACATACATATCCTTAGAAGCAAGATAATAATGGAAAAATAAGTAATGGCAATTACCAAGCCAAAACATACATGTTCTTGGAAAATTGAGATAAAAATGGAAAAATAATCTCTCCAAAACAATGTACACATTATCTTTGCATGATGAAACATCTCTTCACCCAACGATGATAAATTTTACTTTGGACATATCATTAAAAAAGGTAATATTTCCAATAAACATAGGAAATGTGCGATAATCTACAAAAGAGAAAAGTGGCATAGAATATTTCATCCATAGATTACTTTCTGCACATAGGAAATGTGCTATAATCTACAAAAGAGAAAAGTGGCATCATGGATGATTTTAGGGGCTAAATTTCGCTCATGTGCTAATTTTCTATGGTTTTTCAAAAAACGAGATTCGCTATTTTAAAAATGATTCACCCAAATTCTATAGGATAAAATTATTTTACCTTAAAAATCGCCAAAAATTTATAAAAACTATATAAAATCCTTAGAAATTTGAATATTTTTACAAAAATATCGCCAAACATTTATAGTTGGCATATGAAGGATTAGTAATATTCGCCAAGGTTTCTACATTTAAAAATAAATTTCCATCCTTAAAATCACCCCTGAGTGGCATAGAATATTTCATCCATAGATTTTTTTCTTCTTATTCCATGAGATTTTTGTATTCTTGGATTTTATATTATTTTTACATTTTTCATAATATAAAACAAAATATGGTTCATAATGATGATTAAAGAACACACTTCTTAAACATAAGTAAATAAGTATATGGTTAAATAGTGCACCATTCTATAGTTGGACCTTGACTTTGGGTTTTATATTAGAATATTTACAATGTGTTACACCTCATATTGTATGAGGTTTCATATTGTGATTTTCATCACATTGATGGAAATTTGCAGTTATTATTTTGGAGCATTGGAATGACTTGGGGGATTCATCTTCATGGAGCTCCTTCTCTTCATGGCATTGGATTATTTGATGAATGTCTTTGGTTTGGGTAGTCTCACTTCTCCTTGGTTGGATGATTGTGCTTTCCTTGTTGATCACCCATAGGTTGCTTATTTGTTGGTAGCTTGGAGCATGCTATCTCATTATAGTGTAGTTATGGTATATTTGTTTATCTTGGATGTGTTACATCTTGTTCTTGGATGATGGGTCTATCCCTCCAAGGGGTTAGAATGTGGTGTTAGGAGGTACATGTTTCATGATGATATCAAAATTTCCTAGTGACTAGGTGTGTTGATGCTATAATGTTGGTTTTTCACTAGGAGGGGTATTCTACATGGTCCTCTTGTGTTGATGTGTGGTCAGAACATACTTGATGATTGGATGGGTTAGTGATCCATGGGATCAAATTTAGCTCAAAAATAAAAGTGCTCGGAATTGCTTCAAATCGGACATGTGAATAGGCCTGATCGTTACGAACCTAATGCAACTTGAACATGATCAAACAGACGTCGTATGAGCAAGATATCACGTTCTGTCCATTTTTCCAAACATACAAAATTTTGCTGACTATGCAGTCCGTATAGTCTGTACAGTGCTTACATATGACCATACAGGTCGTATGGTCATACAGTGACGTGGTAGATGCGTTGGCATGCTGACTAGGTAGATGATGGATGACAGGTGGACGAATCATATTTTGACACGTGACATATTATTGGGCTAATGGTATGGTGCCACGTGTCCCAGTTGTGGGCTGCCACATGGCACCCCTCCATTGGTTTGTAGTGGCAAAAGTTTGAACTCCATAGGAGTTGAACTCGCGACCTCCAGGTGTGGGGGAATATTTTTGGCAGGGCTGAGCTACCAGCCTGCCCACATTAGTTCTTACAACATAATGTTTGATTTAACTATTTAAACTTATATTTATGTTATTTCGGCAGATAAAAGGGTTGGGGCCTAGCCCCATCCCCTGGCTCAAACACCCCAACAACCACACCATATGACTTGGTGCGCACGGAGACTCCAGTGTATAGTCCGAGTTTAAAAGCACTGGTCTAGCCCCTACGCTACCCCATGTAACCTTTACATATGACCTCCATTCAAACTTAGCGTGCAGATTTTTCACAACAAAGGAGTGAGCCCTGGTCACAGGTATCACTCCATATGATCACACACCTTCGTGGAGGGAGCTAGTCGATGGGCACGCCAAAAGGGTAATTTGTTGGCCATATGGGGTCATACGACCAAGTTCTTCACCGAAGTTTGGGGGCCAGCGCACTAACGGTCCTACATTTTTTCCTGATTTGCGGAACCATTGCGGGTGCTAGGTTTTGGTGCGAAAAACACACAGAGGCCAGGTTAATCTTTCACAGGTGCGTTTTGGAAAGCAGGTACAACAAGCTTAAATATATGTAATATGTAATTACACTAGTTTTTATTAATAAAATACATCACAAGTATGACGAAAGGGTATGGGGTAGGACTCCACTAGAGGGAAAGGGGGCTAAGTTATGGGGCTTAAGCTAAGAAATAAATAATATTATTTTTAAGTCATAAATTTTATGTTACAATTGTATCATAAGTTCCTAAATTATTAAGTGGAGTCAAAGGCATTTCCTAGATTGGCAAGTGTTAAGATAGGAACATGCAATATAATGTGGGGAAATTGTGGTAATTTATCATCATTCATCATTCTTCCAATCTTTCACTCACCCTTACATCCATTATTCTTACGTTTGTTGGAGTGTAATTTGAAGTTGGTTACCCTATAAATCCTAGGTGGCTTGGGTTGAAGAAGTAGGTTGTCGAGCCTGCAGAGCCATTCTCTCCGAGTGAGAGAGTTGTCGGGAGTAGTTTTCCCCATGTATAGGCTAGTGGGTGTTGTAATTCCTTGAGAAACCTTGTGTTCCAAGTGCTACAGAGCTCTGAGACTTCTTGGCCAACTTGTTGTTGAATCCCAAGAAGGGAAGTGGGATAGCCCGAAAGGTTGTTGAGCAGAGAAGATAAGGGGGTACATTTTCTTGGGTAGGACATGCTATGGGGAATGAAAGGTTGTGAGATGGGAATTGTTGTTGGAGTGTGTGTCTGAGCCTGTGTTGTTTTATTTTTTGGGTTAGACTTTAGTTGGCTTATGAGCCTTTTTCCTGGTGGAGTCATAGCCCCAACTCAGGGGTGACCTGCTATTGAGTGTATGAACATCAGAGTTTACAATTGGGAGGAACGTATGAGGTCTACATGCAGTTGGTGATTTATAGCAAAAGATACATACTCTTTTATGTATGTTTACATGTTGTTTATCGTGTGTATGCTTATGTTATTTATGTTTGTTGAAATTGTACATAATTATGCATGTTAGTGCATGATTGTTGTTAATTTTGCATAATTGTTGCATATGCAGGGCATAGCAGTTAATAAATATTAATTGTTAGTTCATTTTAGCAGCAATGGTCATGAGATTCTAGTGTGAGGCTTAAATGGTTGCACACCCTAAAAATAATTGTAGTGTGTGATGGAAAATAGTTCTGCATGCACAAATGGGAAATATATGCCATGTGCAATAGAAGGATAGTTGAGCACGCAATTTGTTTTATGAGATATTTTCCGTTGTTAGAATTGATATCAAAAGAAAAAAATACAAGTGGCGTGACTCAACTTGAAGCTCAATACATGGAGCAATATTTTTGAATTGTTGTTAATGGAAAACGTTACACAAATTATCAAAAATAAAATTCAATCATTTCAAACAACCTTTAATCAACCACAACCTTCTGTTGTCCTACCATGCAAAGAAGAATATTATGAGCTTCTGTTGTCCTACCATGCAAAGAAGAATATTATGGTATGTTATTGTGCTTTGGAAACTTTGAATGGCACCTTGATCATATGCAATCAATGATTATCTTAGATTGAGAATACCTACCTTCAACTAACCATGAGCAGTACGAGGTCCGTGGAAACCCTTTTCTAGGAACAAGATTGTCAATATTTCATTTATTTAAATGATGTAATATGTTGAATAATGTAATATTGAGTAGCATACAAGTGGGTGAGTAATGGGTTTTGTTATCCAATCTCTTCATTCACTCTACATTTATTCTACGTTCATAATTTCAACCCATGCAACCCTTCTAACCTATACAAATTCGTAAATCTCTCAACATTTAAATTTATTTATGTGTAAATAATGACAATTACCAAAACATACATGTCCTTAGAAGAAAGATAATAATGAAAAAATAAATAACTACAAATACCAAGCCAAAACATACATGTTCTTCGAAAATTGAGATAGAAAGGGAAAAATAATCTCTTCAAAACAATATACACATTGTCTTTGCATGATGCAAACATCTCTTCACCCAACTATGATAAATTTTACTTTGGACATATCATTAAAATAGATAATATTTTCAATAAACATGGGATGTTGCAAATTTCTCAACATTTATGTTTATTTATGTGTAAATAATGACAATTACCAAAACATACATGTCCTTAGAAGCAAAATGCATGATGCAAAATCATCTCTTTACCCAACGATGATAATATTTTCAATAAACATGGAATGATGCAAATCTCTCAACATTTAAGTTTGGAAAAATAATCTTTTCAAAACAATATATACATTGTCTTTGCATGATGCAAACATCTTTTCACCCAACGATGATAAATTTTACTTTGGACATATCATTAAAATAGGTAATATTTTCAATAAACATGGGAAAGGTGCTATAATCTAAAAAAAAGAAGAGAAGTGGCATAGAATATTTCATCCTTAGATTATTCTTCTTTTTATTCCATGGGATTTTTGTATTATTGGATTTTATAATATTTTTACATTTTTCATAATATAAAACAAACTGTGGTTCATAATGATGATTAAAGAACCCACATCTTAAACATAAGTAAATAAGTATATGGCTAAATAGTTCACCATTCTATTGTTGGACCTTGACTTTGGGTTTTATATTAAGAATATTTACAATGTGTTACACTTCATATTGTATGTGGTTTCATATTGTGATTTTCATCATATTGGTGGAGATTTGCAATTGGTATTTTGGAGCATTGGACTGATTTGGGGGATTCATCTTCATGGAGCTCCTTCTCTTCATGGCATTGGATTATTTGATGAATGTCTTTGGTTCGGGTAGTCTCACTTCTCCTTGGTTGGATGATTGTGCTTTCCTTGTTGATCACTCATATGTTTCTTATTTGTTGGTAGCTTGGAGCATGTTATCTCATTATAGTGTAGTTATGGTATATTTGTTTATCTTGGATGTGCTATATATTGTTCTTGGATGATGGGTCTATACCCCCAAGGGGTTATAATATGGTGTTAGGAGGTACATGTTTCATGATGTTGTTGAAATTTCCTAATGACTAGGTGTGTTGATGCTATAATGTTGGTTTGTCACTAGGAGAGGTATTCTACATGGTCCTCTCAAGTTGATGTGTGGTCAGAACATACTTGATGATTGGATGGGTTAGCATTTCTATTGTCCATTTATTTTGTTATGTTGATGTGGTTAGATGGTGGAAGTGTTGTGGTTGTGCACTTTGGCCTGATGGGATTTCCCTAGATGATATGCCTTGACATTGCAACATTTGATGGATATCTCCTAGGTAGAATGTGTTTGGTGATGTTAGTACTCTCATGGGTGTAACTTTTCCTAAATTGGAGTTAGAGTAGGGGGATACTACACACATATTTTATTATCAAACATTTTCCTAAGGTTTAATGAAGTATTACTCATGTTATAGTCCTTTGGTGGTGTGCCCTAGGTTTAAACCTAAGTGAATTTTCTATTTTGTCATTATGTTGTTATCATGATGATGTTTTCTAGGAGATACATCTTGTTTCCATGGTGAAACACTTGCTAGAGTGTGCCCCCTCTCATTTACACACATGTTATGTCGATTCAATCAATTAGTGATTATTGGGAGGTTGCACTATGGTTTTATTTGCACATTAAAATTTGTGAACACGTGTTGAGGTTGATTTAACCATTTAATGGTTAGATTAATTCATTTTATTGTTGAAATATTGTAAATGCAAAGAATATTCTATTTATTATTGATGTATTATTCATTAGATCAATCCCCTTTTGTGGATTGATCATGTCGGGCATTATAAATGACCAAATCCCCTTTTGTGGATTGGTCAAACCCTAATTGTAATATGCAAATTGAGAAGTCATCCCCCGGGAAAATTAAAGTGGTTCTAACCACCCAGAAAGACAAGTCGGCCCTACTAGTGAAGAGACATCTCCTTTCAACGCTTGCCAATTTGTTCACTCACTCATTCGATCATCCAGAGCGCAATTTTGGTAGCTGCAGTTGGAGAAGAAGGAAGAGAGAGAGAGGCGCATTACTTGGGAGAGGATATTCTCTAGTGTTTGGTTTATTGTCTTGGCATTGTATTCGCTATCTATATTAAGGAATTTTTTGATGGGTTCTCTTCCCCATGAGGGTTTCCCAGGATACATGTTATGTATCTTGTGATTGTGTTTCTCTTAGTGATCCTATCTATGCTATGGTTATATAGTAAATTGAAATGTAACCTAATAATAGCTTAAACTTTAACATGGTATCAAAGCTAAGTTGAAGAGAGCATCTTTCACAGGAAAACGAAAAACGTCACTGTTGTCGTACAAGAAAATTAGGGCTTTTTATTAAAGAGGAATTTTAGCCCAAAGATCATCTAGAAAAGTGCTCCCTAGCCTAAGGAACTCATTGGTACCTTCAGCGCACCTTTTCAATGGATAGAACTCCCGGAAAGTGAAACCCTAGTTTTCACCAGTACCAAAAGTACCAGAAAACCAGAAGTACCAGGAAACCATAAATACCAGAAAACCAGAAGTACCAGAAAACCAGAAGCACCAGTCCAGAAATCTGCTAGTCAAGTTTGAAGGGGAAAATTTTTGTTTTTTTGAAATCTAACCACACCATATTACTCGCCTCAGCCAAGCGCACCTCCTGGTAAGTTCAAAATTCAATTCTAACCATTTTCATTTTTTGGTCATTTTCCTAGCTCCAGGTAAAAGATGTCTACAAGAACTAACCTTGTTGACAAGCTAGAAGGTGTGGAAAACTTTCGTAACTGGAAGTATAGGATTGCACTCATTCTTGAAGAGAATGAACTAGCAATAATTCATTAAAGATAATGTACTAGAACCCATCGATGTTGCAGCTAAAGCAAAACACCAAAAAGACACAGTTAGGGACAATAGAATCATTGTAGATTCTATCAAAGATCACTTGATTCCTTAAGTGGCCTAAAAGAAGACTCCAAAATAAATGTTTGATGCCCTAACCCGATTATATGAGGAAGGAACATCAATCGGAAGATGAATCTAAGAACTCAACTCAGGAATACAAGGATGCAAAAAGGAGAAACAATTCAGGAATATTTCTCCAGAATATCACAATTCAAAGAACAACTAGAAGCTAACTCCGTAAGAGTTCCAGATAATAAGAAAGATGTTTCAAAGATCAGATGCTACAACTGTCAAAATTTGAGACTCTTTTCCTATGAATGTCCTCAAGGAAAAGGGAAAAGAAAGCATCAAGCACATGTGGTAGAGGAAGAGGAATCTCCTCCCTCTAAGAAAGCTTTAGTAGAAATTGAGAAATATGTACTTTAAGTTGAAGATAATTGATCTGAAGAAAGATAGAAAATGGTGGAGTCTGTGGAGCCTCCCCACACAAAAACAAAAGATAAGTATTCATGTTTATTTTTAGTATCTTGTTTACTTTAATACTTTATCATTACAAGTTAGATTTTTGTGAGAATGTTAATTAACCTCGTTTTATTTCAGTGTCTATGAAGACTTATAAGAGAAGAGGATAAAGAAAGAGATAAAATATTTATTTTAGGTATGATCACTCATGAGAGTGAAAAAGGTAAGTGTCTAGCTATGATAGTAAGGGAAAATTTGGTAATTTCATAGCTAGAGTGAAAAAGAGTTTGAAAGTCTTATTCATGATTAGGGTTTCAGATGTGTACATGGTTGAACAAGTTTTTCTTAAGAAAAGATGTGTACTACTCTGATAGAAATCATGATATTGTTTTATTTGATTACTGCTTATTGTTACTGATTGATTTCTTAAGTGACATATCTCAGAAAGCATACTGTAAGTAAGTTAACAAGTCTCGGAATAAAGAAATTATGCCTTGACTTGCAGAAGTTAGACAACATGAGAAGGACTTATGATATGGTGGCAATCAGTAAAGACCAAATAGTATCCAATATTTATATAGGAGCAGGAGGCTCCTAAAGATGCAAAACAGAAATGTTCAAGATGAAGAGAAAGATGGATACTTAGATATAGTTGATGAGATGCAGGTAACTGCAGGTTGTTCCACTACCGTTCTTATAGATGCAGAGGGAGTAGGTTGATCTAGTATGAAGTCAGAAGGAAATAAATGTTTGAATTCAAGAAGGCACCCAGGATATTACAGAATAAAACTTCAAGGATGATGATTAGGAGCTCTTAGTTTGGTGCAAGAGGGAGCTATGTCTCCGAGTTTGAAATGGAGGATCGTGATTTGGTGCAGTTAGGAAAGAATATGGATGGTGCCCAGATATTTTGATCAAGATGAAAGTTATCCAGTAGATGGATGGTGCCTAACAGGTGGGTAGCATGGTATTGTACCATGGAAAGATTTTTGGACCACAAGAGATTTTTTTTCCAGATCCCATAGCTAGACCTTCGTAGAAAAGAGAAGAGACCTTCGTAGATAAGGAATGATAAATCCCACGGGTAGACCTTCGTAGAGAAGGAAGAGAACTTCATTGAGAAGGAAGAGACCTTCGTAGAGAAGGGGAATGAGAAATTTTCCAAGATTGGCCTCTGTCCAAGTGTTGAGTTTTGGATACTCTAGGGACATGCTAGAATACCCTTGTAGAGAGGGGTGTGACCACCCTCGTAGAGAGGAGTGTGGATGTTTCTCCAAGGAGAAACAGAAAGATACTCTCCTCTGGTCAAAGATTGAGTAGCCTAGAACACAAACCTTGACCATGTGGAATGGTTAGTTGGCTCTTGAGGTTTGTGTCGTGATCCTATGTGGATCATAGAAAGGGAGTCTAGTCTTGTCCAGGCTAGCATTTTAGCTTCTCTAGTCAAGATATCGTAGTAGTCCTCCCTAGTGGATGGGTGATATAGATGAATACAAGAGAAGGGAGAACATAAAAGGAATGGAAAAACTCATAGAATATCTTCTGTGTGAAGACGATAAGATATATTCTTTGTGAAGATAAGAAAGAGTATCTTTTGCGTAAAGATGAAAGAAAGAAAGAGTATCTTCTATGCAAAGATAAAGAGAACAAAACTTTCGATGATTTATAGATATTCCAGTCATGATTCCAGATAACCAAGTGGATTATATTGATGCCTCCTGTTATCCAGTTGATGATGTTACCCAGTTGATGATGTTGCCCAGTTGATGATGTTATCCAGTGGATTTGTTACCCATTTAATGATGTTATCCAATTGATTTTGTTACCCAGTTGATGTTGCTGCCATATCTCTCTCCTGATGATGTTGTAGAATACCCTTCTTGTTAAGGGGGAGTGTTGAAATATTATAACTAAAAAGAGTATTCTATTTATTATTGATGTATTATTCATTAGATCAATCCCCTTTTGTGGATTTATCATGTCGGGCATTGTAAATGACCAAATCCCCTTTTGCGGATTGGTGAAAACCTAATTGTAATATGAAAATTAAGAAGTCGCCCCCCAAGCAAATTAAAGTGGTTCTAACCACCCAGAAAGACAAGTCGACCCTACTAGTGAAGAGACACCTCCTTTCAGCGCTTTCCAATTTGTATAAATAAAGGAATCCAGCCACTCATTTGTTCACTCACTCATTCGATCATCCATAAAGCAAGTTTGGTAGCTGTAGTTGGAGAAGAAGGAAGAGAGAGGGGCACATTAATTGGGAGAGGATATTCTCTAGTGTTTGGTTAATTGTCTTGGCATTGTATTGGCTACCTGTATTAAGGAAGTTTTTGATGGGTTTTCTTCCCCATGAGGATTTCCCAGGATAAATGTTGTGTATCTTGTGATTTTGTTTCTCTTAGTGATCCTATCTATGCTATGGTTATCTAGTAAATTGAAATGTAACCTAATAATAGATTAAACTTTAACATTTATTACCTTAGAGTTTAATAGCTTGAGTGCCCTACTTCACCTAGTAGTTGTTCACACATTAATGGGTTATTTAGAGGTCATTTGAGGCTTTATTATGGAGTTCTCCTCTCTTGGGCATAGTTTCCAAGGTTGACATGGTTATTTTATTGTTGGAGAGGTTGGAACACTTCTCTAGGGAACACTTTCTCTTGTGTACACGGTTTGGTGAAAGTTGTTGATGGTATTGGAAACAATGCATGGTTTTGTCATGGACATTGATGAATTCTAACTACCTTGGCACTTCTTTGTAGGGTGCACTTCACATGGATATATTTTATTATCTATTGGTTGGTTGAGGTAGTTACATGGCACAATTGTTTAAGGCATGCCTCTTATAGGTGGTATCTCATCTTTATTGCATGGATGTTTTAGCTACACATATCATCTTTTGACCTTCATTGGAAAGTGCCCTTACCTCTTTGAATTGGCATGTATATTATTTTATTTGAGGTGGTTATGAATGGTCTTTATTGGAAGGAATATGGCATACTTGGAGGGATAGACATGTTGCCTTCACATGCTCTTGCTTCATTCTCTTACTATATTTGGAGCACATTCTTGGAGGGAGAACTTGTGGAGACACTTCTTTCTATTATTGGAGGTATATATTTTATTATTTCATGGATTTTTGGCATGGTCAAAACCCTAATTTTCCCTTAACTCCTTGGATTTTTCTTGCTGGAGATGGTCCTCTTTCTATTTTTAGGTTTGACTACTTCATTTCTTATGGAGAGCTACATCTACTTGGTATCTTACACATTCATCCATGGAATTGGTTGCATCGGGATTCACACATGTGGATTGGTTACATGAATGTTTTGGACCACTTTCTATTTTTTGAGGTTGGTTATGGAGCATTTTCCTAGGAGGATTTTTTTTTGTTATTTTTCTCATGCACCTTGGACGGTGCACTTTGTGAGCTCTTTTATGTGGACCCTTGAACATGTCCTCCTAGGTTGAACATTATTTAATTATATTTTGCATACATACATATAGGATGGAAAATTCATGTGGACATATTATGTGTTTACCTAGTTCTCATGCATATTCTTAGATGCCCTCTCTTGGTGCAATATTTTTCCTATTTTTGGAGGGGGGCGAGTTCTCCCTGAAAGGCTTGTGTCCACATGTTGTAACATGGTTGACCATGGATTGAGGAGGGATATAACTATTCCAAATACACACACACACACACACACACACACACACACACACACACACACACACACACACACACACACACACACACACACACACACACACACACATAGAATTGTCATGGATTTAGTTACCAAATAATGATTTGTTATTGTATGAGAAAACAAACTCACACTATAAATATGAGCTCTCTCTCCATTGCATTGGTTGTTGAGAATTTGGAGAATTAAGGATATCTCCCCTTGGAATTCATTTGTACATCATATGCTTGGGTATTTACTGTAACATCACTATTTTTAATCCTCTTTTTAATTATGTATAATGTAAATATGATATATGGTTGTGGGCCAAGCGATGCAATATGTAAACATTGTATATAAAAAATAACAAAATAAAATGTGATGCCAATTGTAGATAGGCATGGATTGATTCATGGGGGTTTAGTTTCAACAAGAGAGGAGGGGTCTAAAGGGGTTTTATTCACGTGTCTTAAATCCTAGGCCATTTCCTAAAATTATTATTTTGAGCAAACCTTCTAATTTTTCCCTTGAGCATATAAGAGCCCAATCAATGAATAAATGTAAGAGAGTGGGTGTGAAAACTCACATCCCATAGTTATTGGGAGAATGGGGTTGAAGTACAATCAACATTGGGGAGTGTGAGAGTCAACTTGATTGGGTAATAAGGAAATTTGAATTGCTATTGTGGGCAGTTTTTACATGCAAATTTTGGGACAACAAGATGATGTTGAGTGTTAGAATTGGAGGATAGACATAATAACTCTTACGAGAAATTTGTGGGTGCTGTAAAATGCATGAAGAAAAAAGTTGTTAGGTCTATAGAGTGATTTTTGTTTTGCAGACAAATGATTTGTTGCTGAGAGTTTCATGTTGCAGTTGTAATTCCCTAGAGTCCTTAGTAAGAGAAATTCCTAGAAAACGTGTGCTATATCCCTTAAGGGAAGTGGGGATAGCCTAAGGGACTATGTAGTAGAGAAGGGAATCCCATTCCTTGGGTTGTGTAGGTTGCAGGGAAGAGATATGGTGGATTAGGACGGATGTAGGAAACTAACTTGTTGTAAGTGGACAATAGACACCATTTCTTGTGGATTCCTAACCCTAGCTTGGGGTGACTTGTTTTTGAGATCTAGAACAACAAGTCTATGGTTGAGTGGAACGTTTGTCCTTTGTAGTTGGTTGCACATTTGGTTTAAAATATAATTTTCATCTCTATTCAATGTTTTTATTTATGGGTTTATATATTGTTGTGCATAAACTTTGTGTTTTGGGTGATTACATGTTGATATGTGTATGTTTAATTAGGTGCATTCATGTTTATTGAAATTGTTGTTAGATGCATGGGCGTTTTAGTCTGTTACATGCATTTTAATTAATGGTATCAGAAAATTAAAATTTTATTATTATGGGTTAGTATTGGGGGGTGCTACAGAGTGGTATCAGAGCCTCTGATTCAACACCAGACCTGTATGGGCCAAAAAATATTGTGAATTCTGTAAATTCGTTGTTGAAGAGTTTTCATCTACAATGGATTGGGGAAGTTGTAGAACCAGAGTGAAATTCCCAAATTTTATGAGAAAATTTAGGTCAAATTGCACTCATAATGGTTGAAGAGATGATTAATGGCATCAATATGTAGGTTGTAGAGTTAAATTTGGCTTGAGAGGTCAAATTTTCATTTTAATGGTGATTAAAGAGTTTGGAGAATCAATGGCACAAATTTTTTAGACATTAAGAATCAACGATCGAGAATCATTTGCAGGATTGGATAATTTTGACGAAGTTTGGAAAGTTTTATAAATCAACGACTGAGATCACTTTAATCTTGAAAATCAACGACCTAGTTTCGTCCTAGGTTTGGTAAAAATTTCCAACTTTCAAGATTCGAGGAAATTCGTGGTTAAAAGTTGGTTCATCGAAGAAAATCGTCGATGGACAATAACAATGTCTTATGGCCTATAGATTTCATGTTTGGAAAATTTTGGCGAAGTCCGAAAACAAGTGAAAGGGAATCGTTGATGGCGGATATAGCTCGGGTTTGGAAAACTTTGGTGAATTCCAAACAAAATTGAAAGGGAATATCCTACCGCTGATGGTCGATGTCTGATGGACGATAGAGGTCGGGTTTAAATGTTTTTGGTGAAGTCTAGAAAAAAGTGAAAGGGAATTGCCAATGGTTGATAGAGTTTGGGTTCAAATTTTTTTGGAGAAGTTTGAATAAAAGTGAAAGGGAATAATCGATGGTTGATGGTTGATGGTCGATGAAGGGTTTTAGAGATCATCGAAGAAGTAAGATAAGGAAATATAAAGAGAAAGAAAATAAAGAGGAGAGGATCATAAAGGGAAGGAGAAAACAAACAATTTATAAAAAAAAGTCCAGAGCCAAAAACTTGTTTTGTCCATAATAGGAGCATTTCGACTCAGATGGATGAAATTTTAGGTGTGTTTCCATAATAATGAGGGCCACAAGAATTCCATTGAGGGTCACTGTTTAATTATGCTGTTTTTTTTTGAAAAATGAAATTAATGACTTTTGAAGATTAGTTGTTCTTAGTAATCAGGGCCTAGAAAAAGGTGCAAATTTTATAGGGAGTCCAAAAATTCGGCATGAAGATACCCATTTGAGATCCTAGAAAAATTCAGAAGGGTTTGGTGTGGGGATACCCAAACAAGACAAAATCCACTATTGTTGGGTGTGTTTAAGATATTTTTGAAATCTTTGGAGGAGTAAAAGGGATCCTAGATCAAAAATATGGAAAACATTATTTAATCGACTTTTTACCTATACATCAATCTAGACAACTTTGTTTTGAGGTTTTTTTTCCCAGTTTCGCTCCATTTGGGGCATAACCAATTTTGGATAAAATTTATAGGTATGGAGAAATTGCAAAAGCATAAAGTCATCAATTCTTAATTTGTATAGAATTTAACTAGAGCATCGTATTCCAAATGATAAAGTTGATGTGTATTAAATATAATAAATTATATCTATGCTTGATATAAAAAAAATATGATTCATGATTGATTTTCTTCTACAGGTGGTAAAAATGATTTCTCAAATAAGTTTCAATAGTGAAAACATAGCACAAATGAGTAGAAAAATACAAAATTTAGAAGGTTGTAAATTTTAGCTCAGAACTTAAAATGAGGTATGAGTGTAGTTGTTGGAAAGATAATTAAGAGGAAAATGTATTTGAAAAATCGAAATTAGATTCCAATACATCTATATCTTTCACAAATTCATCTAAAGCATGACCTGTAATCTAATTAATGGATTATTTTACAATATACAAGATTCTAAGGATAATAGTTGCATGCACATTTCATGAAAAATTAGAAGTACAAGAACGTAGATTTGGTTCCTATATGAGAACTATATATATGGAATATTCTCAATGGTATTACAACCATGAGGTTGAGCTCATAAGTCTACATGTTAGCATGGGAAATTCAGAGACCAAGTCCAATGGACATAGGGGCAAAGTGGATCATGTAGAGCTGGACGATATTACGAGGATATTGCAAAAATAAGTGTAGATATATAGGGAAGACAATGAAATGATGATGAGGGCTGAGGAGGAGCTGCTATAAAGTTTGAATATGCTACAGAAACAAGTTAATAAATATTCTAGCACAAAACAAACGACCAGTGCAAGGCAAGTAGAAGTATCTATATCTCATGATAGGAGGGATGGCCATGAGGGATATATACAATCAAGGAGTGTTATCATGAAGAATCATCATCATCGTCATCATCATCATCATCATAATCATTCACTAGGAAACTCAACCAAAAGAGAGCGTGCATATTCAAGTTTGGAGAGCATTCCAAGTGTGTCCCTTATTCGAAGATAGAGGAGTAGGTTTGAGGTAGATAATTTAAAAGGATATATTAGGAATATTAAGCCTCCTAATTTTGATGGTGATAATAAGAAACATGAACATTTGGAAGCATGGATTTTGGGAATGATAAAATATTTCCAACTGCACAAATATTCATCAAATATAGAAGCCATAATTACAACCTACCATCTTCAAGGAAAATCATCTATGTGGTGGTATCATCTCAAGCACGTTAAGAATATTGATGAAAAGACAATTTCATGGAAGCAATTCAAGAGATATTTCCACCAGCAATACTCATTGGAGAATTATTATGACAAGAAGATGAAAGAGTTCTTTGAACTCAAGCTTGGAAGCATGATAATGGAGGATCATGAGAGGAGGTTCTTTGAATTACTGAAGTATGTTGGCTTCATGAAGGATGAGAAGGTTAAAATTCAAATATTTTTGAGTGGGATACCTTCTTTATACAATGATAAGATACATTATGACAAACCCAAGACATTGGAATAGACCACAAGGAAAGAAACCCAAGACATTGGAATAGACCAAAAGGAAAACAAAGTACCTTTATGATCATAATAGAGGAAGACCCACTTTCCAAAAGGCTTGGGATGACAAGAAGAAATGAAAGATGGAGCAAATAAAGAAAGTTTTTAAGCCACCATTTTATAGAAATAGCTATCAAGTATATCAGGAAGGGAAGTTGGCACAAAATGAACCCAATATGACATATTCATTTGGGAAAAATCCAATACAACATCCTATAAAATGTTGGGGATGTGAGGAAGACCACTTGTATAAGTATTTCCCTTCCAAATGAGAAAATATGATGATTGTTCACAATATTAAGGAGGATGATACAGTTGAGGAAATGGGAAGAATAATTCCAAGGATGTATGCATGCTTGGACAACAAGTAAGCAGAGTACCAATCTCCCATGATTGAAGTAGAAGGTAAAATTGATAATCAACCCGTAGCCATTTTAATTGATTTTGGAGCTATCCATAATTACATAAATCTTAATCTTGTTGAAGTATTTTGTTTGCAAAGAAGCAAACATGATAAATCTTGGTTGGTTTAGCTAGACATGGGAGCTAAGAGCAAGATTATTGAGTTGGTTAACGGTTTTCCAATGGACATGAATGGACTCAACACAAATGTATATTTGAACATCATACCTTTGGGTTCATATGACTATTTGATTGGTATGGATTGGTTGGACAAGCCTCATGCTATCCTAGATTTCTACAACAAGGAATTCACCTGTCTTGATGAGGAAGGGAAACAATGAAAAGTACAAGAGATTATGAGGCTTATATCTATTAGAGAAATTTCAGCCATGTAGTTAAAGAAGAGTTTCAGGAAAGGATGAAATATTTATGAAGCCCACATGGAAGAGGTAGCCAAAGATAAAATTCCAAGTGTTGAAGGCCATCCAGTCTTGAAATATTTTGAGGATGTATTTGGGGATATGTCAGGGTTTCCACCAAAGAGAGACATTGATTTATCCATTGATTTGGTCCCAGGAGCTTCCCCTGTTTTAAAGACTCCTTATAGGATGGGCACACCAACATTGAAGGAATTGTAGATGTATCTTGAAGAAATTTTGTATAAGGGGTATATATGCCCAAGTGTGTCACCTTGGGGTGCCCCAGTGCTCTTTATGAAAAATAAGGATGGAAACTTAAGGTTGTGCATTGATTTCAAAAGACTGAATAAGGTTACCATAAAGAACAAATATATTTTTCAAAGGATTGTGATCTATTTGATCAACTGAAAGGTGCATGGATATTTTCCAAGATTGACTTAATTTCAGGCTATTATCAAGTGAGAATAAAAGAATAAGATATCAACAAGACAACATTCAGGACAAGATATGGACATTATGAGTTTGTGGTGGTTCCATTTGGGATATCAAATGCACCATTCGTCTTCACGTGTCCGATGAATGGGGTGTTCATGGAATATTTGGACAAGTTTGTAATTGTTTTTCTTAGATGATATACTCATTTACTCAAGGCCAGAGGAGGAGAATAAGAAACATTTAAGGATGGTGCTACAAGTATTGAGGGAACACCAATTGTACGATGTTGTAGTCTAGGGGAAAGTACAAGAAGGTTTCCAATAGATCCTTGCACAGAGAATTACACACTACAACATTATATATAAGAGCACACAGACATATAGAAGAACATACACAAGTGGAGGTGAACCATCAATATATTTTATTATATATGAGTCCAAAACAACTTCTGTAATTCCATTGCATGCTAGTGTATATATATGTGTGATATGTAGTTACTCGTCAATCGCATTCCTTAACCAATAGTTCGATGCTAACTATCTGTTCGACTAACTTCCTAACCAACTACTATAGTCGACTTGGCTAGTCGTATGATGGGTCTAGTCAGTGGAGCCAACTAGACCCTACAACATCCCCCCCCCCTCCTCAATTACTTGCTTGTTCTGAGCAAGAGGGGAGTGTGACAAAATGCATTTTTTTCTATTATGTCCTCTTTGAGGTTATTACAAAATGAGAGAAAAGAAGAAGAAGAAAAGAGAGGATGTTGAAGACGGATCATGGTGTGAATTTTCTGCTTCATAGATTTCCTGATGGTTACATTGGTTTCTCTTTTGTATCTTGATGGGCCTCCCACTAGTGTATTGTTACGCTGACTAGTAGGGTTGTTTCATCATTTCCAAGGTTCTACAATCCTTGTCTTCATGTCCAACTAACTTACAAACGTTACAAAATGTACTCTTCAGAAATGTCTGGTATTTCTGTATCAAGGGGAAGTGATAGGGATCATGCCCATGTGTTTTTAAAATCTAACACCATGGTCCTCCTGAAGCCAAAGGGTTTGGCATACCCACTCCAAAATACTGTGAAAATAATGGACACTCATTCTTATGATGACCTTCTTTCCTTCACATTGTACACTAGACATGTTCTCTTTTCTCCTTTCCTTTGTTATGATTTAACTGGAATGTTAAGTTCTTCAGATATTGCTTCATCTCTTCCACAACTGGATATGTATGTTTGTATCAGTTTTCCTCTACCTGTAAGGATGCTTGCAGGGCCTAACCCTGAATTTGGAATTTTTGTTGTCTCAAAGGATACTTCAAGTGTGGCAACAAAGAGTTAACAAACAAATGCCTATGATGTGTATCATTAATAGTGTACTTTAACTTACCTTTTAACCTATTGAATTTTTGGTCCACTTCTCAGATTGATTCTTCTGGTTTCTACTTGATCTCTATCATTTCATTCATAAACTGGTCTTCTGAACTTGGCTTCTGGAATTCATTTATTAACTACCTCTTCACATATGCTACAGTTGTAGGTGTCCCTGTTGGGTTATTTGTTGAGAGACCCATGTGCCAATCTAATTCGCGGTCTCGAAAAGTGATTTCCAATTGCACAACCTTTGTATCCTCGTCTATAATTTTCTTTGCTTCCCATATATTCTCACAAATGAACAAATGTTTTTCTGGATCATCTAACTCGTCCCCTTGGAACTCTCGTAACCTAATTGTTGGATCTTGTCCTGCCATTGTGAAATTTGCTGAACTACCACCTCTGCGCGGTGTAGAAAATTGACTGCTAATTGTTGAACTTGCACTTATGCTACTGGACCCACGTCTTGAAAAAAATATTATACCACTAATTACTTGTTGGTTAACTGCCTTTTCTTCTTTAGTTGTGTTAGTCGCACATGGGGTTGTGGGTTCCACACTAATTCAGGAATGGAATGGAGAGCCTTCTTCTGTGCTGGACCCAAGACCTTTGGCTTTCGTTTCATACGTGGCATGTAAGATATCCTCAATCTTCCCTATGGCGCGAAGATCCTCTACCTCTTCTTCATTGCTATCCAGGTGCTCTCGCTCAGTTACTTCCCTCTTCTTATTATTCATCTTATACTGGTAGGGTCGTCCGCTACGTGTCACACGTACATTCCTTATGATTTTCCTGGTTTTTTCATCATCCATCATGATGGGGTCCATTGCTTCCTCCTTCTGGCTACTCTTTAGAGCCTTCTCCATTTCTTAGATCTTCCTTAGTGCTTTCCCCAACTCCCCCATGTGCGTATAGTGACATAACTATATGATTCCATGGTCATCGTGCCTTTATCATGTAATAAGATTTTGATTGACGTGTAAAGAGACCTAATATACCTTCCTTTGGGTCCCTTCAAGAAATATTTCTCTGCAACAGTGTATGACTTCATTGTATCTACTGCAAACTCAATGATAAACCCTGCAATAATGCTCTCTAACCAGAAATCCACTACGGGTGTGAATTTATTATTAACTCTTTCCAACCGCGCGATATTTTCAGCAGTCTACACTACTCGCCTAATCCGGTTAGTCGGATGGGTATCCTTCAGCCTTAACAACCATTCTTGTAAAAACTCTGGAAAGAAACAAAAATATTCTTTATGCAAATCAATAAACACATACCTCTGCAGGTACTAGAGCAGTGTATACCTGGAACCCTTATTGTCTTTCTGCACGAACTCCAACTGCTTTGTCTCTAACCATATTTCAATCTCTTTCTTCGTAGGCTGCCATGGCATGAACATCCCTTACTACATCTTCTTCACCAAACCCTTTCCTAGCTCTCCTTTTGAAATTCTAGTCGACAACATAACCATTTGTTGTACATATGGGCTGACCCAAGTTTTACCTTTTTTTCTCCAACAAAACCCTTATCGCCATTGGCCCTTCTGGCAAACCAGAAGGCTACACTACGCACAGAGTGCACATCGTAGTCTCACCCAAGATGGTTTATGGGGGACTGCAGGATGCATATGTCTATAGTTGTGGAAGGAGTTTGGGGGATGTCCTTCCTTACTTCTTCTTTCTACTTAACCATGCATTCTATTATCCTATTCATCAGGTCCATTCCTTTATTCATTCATTCATTCACTTGCATATTTAATCTAGTGCACGCTATAAGTAAATAATCCATTCATCTATCTAACCACGAAGAAATAATAACAAATTCAAACACATTGCACATATGGTTTTACAGTGGTTCACCCCCCCTGGGGTTACATCCACAAAGATCTTTTTCTTCTTTTCTTATTCATTCAAAAGTGATGCACGCATTACATCATAGTAAAGAGTAGTGAGGCGGACCAAAATCGCACCAAGCTCCACAACTTGCAACCTGACCCTCAGTTACTTTGACCACATCAGAGCTCTACAACTCTTGAAACAAACTACAACTCCCAAAAACTCCAAAACAGGTTCTCCCAAAACAGACAAGATACTTCTACGGATCAATAGGTGTCTATGGTAATCATCGATGCCCCTCTAATCTCCCTCATACCCCTTATTTATATTACAAAAATGGGTTAGAAACCCTTACAATACATCCCAAAACCCTAACCCGAACTAGGCCAGGTTTGTTCACATTTGCGTCGGATTTCCGCAAATCCTATCGCACACGTCGTTTTTCCTCAAAATGTGGTGCGTTGTTCTACCTCACTTGTTGCGTTGTTATCCAAACATGCCTTCTCCAACACACACACACACACACACACATAAAGAAGTCATGCCTCAAGGTGAAACTTTTTTATCTTAAAAAAAAATGAAGAAATGCTTGCACCTCTAAGGGATTTGAATATTTAATACATTTAAAAAACTAAAATTAATATATAGAAGTAATTCAAATATGATTAAAAAAAGTGTTTCATATAAGTAAGAGGTTAAATTGAACCATATAGTCTTATATATGGCATGTTAGATGTTACTAGAAAACATATGATTCCAATGAAGATACTCTAATGAATGACCATAAGAAATTGGCATGATTTTCCTTGAATGATCTTAATGAGTGAACTCATATTAACCCATAAAAACCAATAATGACTATCCTCGATAAACAACCAAATTATAATATATTTTACCACTTTAAAGTAAGTGGATATTAAATATTATATTTGAAGAGGATGATACAATGTAATAAGTATGATGTAACACCTATTTGACAAAATATTCTATTCGATGACGGTGACACAATCTAACAAGTATGATGTAACACATATTTGAAAAATGGATGGATTCTCATTCGATGTATAATTCAAATTACTTTTGCACACGTGGCGTTTGTAAATTTTTTTAATCTAGAGTTTCACTTTTATCAAAACATGTGCATGACAATATCAAAATGACGTTCGTGCACTTCTCAGATTTTATTCACAAATGACGTTCTTGCACTTCTCATACTTTTATTCACAATGGAAGGATGAGGTTGACTAAACATGGACGTTTATTAACACTATAAAATAATCCTTTAACTAAATGGATAAAATTATATTCACTTCACTGTTATTTATCTTTTAAAATAAAACGTGCGAACGTGTCTACAAGCTGAATCGGCACAGCTAAAGTTCGAGATCTTTTTCCCCTTTTCAGGATCAGATCACATGCACTATATATTCCTTCTTTTTCTAGATTTTAATGAGTGAATATTTTGATATGGGTTAAAGTTTAATTAAAATGTTTTATTGTTTTATTATAAAACTTTGCACCTTGAAGTCAATGACGTGACAGAAGTAATTTTAAAAATGATAAAATTGAGTGAAGAACTTTAAAAGTATTTAAATCGATCAAGTGACAAAAATACAAATCTAACCATAAAATATTTATCAATTACAAATCTACAACTAGCTACAATCCCATCAAAAAATAGAATCTTTAAATATTTAAATTAACACTTAAACAAAACAAAATATCTCTCGAATCTTTTCGCATCTAATGCGATGTGATCAACGGTAAAATCTGGATGCGACAAAAACGGTATGACTCGAATCGTTTCCCATCTGATGTGAAGTGGTCTTAGTATTTAATGGCAATGGTTTTGTGAAAATATCAGCCGTCAATTGAGCACCTGAGTGGGCCCAATGGTTAAGAGCAAGTGTTATCTCCGGGGAGGTTACAAGTTCAAAACCTGTGGGGGTAGGGATGTTCATATTGGCCCGTTGTGACAAAGCTGGAAGGGTAGACGACCCCTAGGATAGAGGTTCACCAGGTGTTAGCCTGAAAAAGGCTTATGGTTAAAAAGTAAATGTAAACAGGTTAAAAAAAGTAAATAGGTTAATGGAAGCTTTTAAAAATGCTAAAAAGTTATTAACATGAGATCTAGTTCATTGATTTCGAAGGACGACTAAAAATATGCTAACATCTTCAATTGATAACTATACGATTAAAATTTATGGTTAAAAAATCATTAAATATGCATATTGTCAATAGATATACTCCTTTAGACGTAATTATTATGACTATCTGAAAAAGTGGAAACACAAAAATACAAAATACGAATATATTTCACAATTTCTCATAACTAATTCTCACCTTTATTTTTTGTCGCCACCGTATGGACGGCTAATCAAGGGAAACAAATTTCTTGCAGTAGTTGAGCCAACCACTTCCTAGTAATTCCATACCATTAATTTTATGGTGGGAGACATCATGGAATATTTACCAGACAAGACAAAATATGGGTGCACTGGACAGAACGGTACCAAACTATTATTATTGTTTTACGATCCAAAAAGGCAAAGAACTTTGAGCTGTATATCATCCCGCGGAGGACAGAAAGTCCATTGACCCTTAGATTTATAGGAAGATCGATATCTTTAAGGTTGTAGTGTCCAATCATTACAAGATTTTAGAAATTTCAATCTCCAAATACATTTTATGAATTTTCTTTGAGTTTTTCTTATACCATACATATTTTTTTTAAGTTTTTCTTATACAATACATTTGTGGATTATTGAAACATTTTAATTTTAAAATCATACAATTTATAACTTTTCATTTCACTAACATATTTAAAATAATATTTTTCTTCTTGTTATTAAATTTATATTTTTTTAAGTATAGACAACAACATGTTGGTATCACATCCAAACACTTTTAAACTAGCACAGCCACATAATTGTGGCTGATCAAGGTTGATAAGATGAAAAAAATTCTTAAAAGAATATATTAAATTTTATTATTGATTAATAAATAAACCGTTGAGCTTCATTTATCTGGTGTTAATATTTTAATTTTTGTTAATCACTTAGGTGGCAATCAGTTAGCTATCAAAGTAATTTTTAAATATGATTAGGTAAATGTAAAAAAGTAAACACATAAACGGATGTCTTTATAATAGCTAGGAAGTTAATGATTGAAATCACAGCCATTTCTTTTGTGTGACTACTAAGAATATTCCAGCCATATTTAATCCTGTCCATAAAAAACTTATTAAACACTAAACCCTTATTAAATCTGCCCATTGTCAATAGGTATAGGTAATTATCAAAAAATAAAAAAATAAAATCTTATCACCAAATTTCTTTTAGATCATATTTCTTCTAATGTTTTATATTATAGATAATTAAATTCTTTAATGAAAAAAAAAATTTAAATAAAAAGAAAAATGATTAATCTATGATACTTATTAATTATGCATAATACTATTAAAATATCAATAAAAACAATATTCTCTTTCCTCAAAACCTATAATAATTCAACTAGATAGAATTAAAATGCTTATTTTAAGATCATACAATACAATATCATATAACTTTTCATTTCACTAATATATTCAAAATAATATTTTTCCCTTGTTATTGAATTTATACCTTTTTAAGTATAAATACCAACATATTGGCATCACATCCAAACACTTTAAAATTATCGACAAATAATTTCTTATCACCAAATTTCCTTTGGATCATTTCCCTTTTAATGTTTTATATTATAAATAATTAAATTCTTTAAGTGTGAAAAACAAAAAGTTTTATATTATAAATAATTAAATTCTTTACATACGAAAAGAAAAAATTAATTTTTTTTTTTTTTAAATTCTTATTTTGATAAAAAAAATCTAATATTAAATAAAGATTACATAATCTCTCTCATTATGAAAATGATGTGCTTGCACTTCTCATTTCCAACCAGACGAGAAAACATCGATTTATTTTATTCATATTTTAAGGATGAGGTTGAGTAACAAGTACGTTTAGCAATAACCTAACGCATAATTCTATTCTGCTTAAATTAAAGCTTATATCTGGAAGCTGAATAGGCATAGCCAAAGTTAAACATCTTTTTCATTATCACATCACACTGATAAATGATCTTAAATTGTGATGTTTGCTTTTGACATAATGTCAAAATTCGTTCGCCTGTTTCTTATAATTTAATGTTGAAGAGATAAACATGTCTTTTGTAAATGAAAACAATTCTTCACCAACCCCAAATCACTTTAACAATAATTTTAAAAAAACATCGAAATGTTGTCTAACAGCGTCTCTACCGTAATGCGATGATGATAGAGATTTATTAATTATGAGAATATATTATAGTGGCGATCAACATGCATGATTCGAATACAAGGAAAGATGGAGACACATCAACAATAGATTTCAACTTTTTCCTGCGTTCGTACTCATTCCTGTTTTTGACACGTAAAGTCTATTCAATTGCAGCGTTGGCCATTATGTAAGGCTAATCAAAAGGGATAAAAAAAAAATCAGTTCGCATTAGAAATCCAAGGTAGCTACGTCTAACTACTTCCCGATAAATCCATTCTAATTATTTTACATTGCCAAAGTATGGGTGCACTGAACATAACATTGCCAAACTATTATCATTATTTTACGATCGAAAAAGGCAAAGTATATCATCCGGATGAGGACAGAAAATCCATAGACTTGAACGCAGTTTGGAATTTATATATGCAAATTGCATGTATCTCATCAGGTTTGACTTCATTAATGTTTATATATATATATATATATATATATATATATATATATATATATATATTTTTAGTGCATGTCATTTTAAAAAATAACAACAATTATAAGGGCGAATAATAGCACAAGAATCGTAGGGGGTGGCGTCAATCAAAATCTATCGCCTCAAACCGTAAGCATCAGATATACAGACGACGCCTTATTTTATTTTATATATATATTAAGTTTAGATGTAACGTGGTAAACTTTAAATATTTTTTAGCATTATATATTTTTTCCTTATGAGAAGCTTAAAAAATTACAGATTACATAGTATTGATGTTCAATATTTGTCCTTCACAAGTTGCCATTCATTATCAAGGTTTATGTTTGACACTTTGCAATGTACGAAAATAAAAAGACGTTAAGAAATGTATTACATATATGTGCATGAGTATTTTTTTTCCAAATTTCAATTTATTTAATATTTATTAAATCTAAAAAATATTAATTTAAATTTATTAAATAAGAAAAAAAATATATACCTATATATAATGTATTTTTTTTTCAAATTTCAATTCATTTAATATTTATTAAATCTAAAAAATATTAATTTAAATTTATTAAATAAGAAAAAAAATATATACCTATATATAAAATCAAACATCTCATAGCATGATTAATAATATATTCAAACATCAATAATAATAAAAATAATTAAAAAATCCTCTATCTACACAATCCTCTTCTTTAATGTCATTAATAATGTATAATGTAAAATGATGTGGCTTCTCTGGATATATTAAATTCTCTAGGTGCAATAAAATATCGAATATGTAAAATGATGTGGCTTCTCTGGATATATTGAATTCTCTGGGTGCAATAAAATATCGAATCCATACTTCAGTGGGAAAGGGTTGACTCCTAAGAGTTAATTGTCTTCCTTTCCTAGTTCGAAATATCCAATTGGTGCTTCCTCACATGATTATGTTGACTCTATGTTACTACTCTCAATGAATATGTTAGAATATTTTTGTAAAAATTGTATAGGCTCTCCTAAAAAAAGATTTTTTTAAGTGTTTTTTGGGTAGATTTTTCCACCAAATTTGTTATTTTTTTATATAAAAATTCTTCACACTTGAATATGATATCATCACATATCCATGTTCAAAACAATGTATCCATGTTCAAAACAATGTGTATAATCAAAGACAATGTATTCATAATCTAATAGATGTATTTAACTACAAATTTTACACTCCACAATAAGTTAATGCAAGTTTCAAACATAGGTGCTCAACAATAAACTTACCTAAAACATTATCATTAACCACTCATTTTTTTTATAATATATAATATATACAAATTACTATGTAATTAATTGTAAATTCATATTCTTCAAATTCAACTTAAAAATTAAAAATTAATATTAAATATAACATACAATATATACAAATTATTATACAATTAATTAAAATTTTAAAATTATGAATTCTCTTTTTCAAATCCAACTTAAACATTAAATATTAATATAAGATATAAAATATCACTTAAGTAAAATATCACGTTATAGACAAATATTAATATAAGATATAAAACATCACTTAAGTAAAATATCAGATTATGGACAAAGGATTTTATTAAATGTAAGGTGTATATTCTCACAAAAACTCTTTACCTAGATATGTAAGTATGTTTTATTCACTATTCCCTTAAGGTTTTTTAGTTTTTTATTCATTTAATTTATGAATTTGATTCATATATAGTTATGTGTTTAATTTCCAAGTTAATTAAATATTTCATATTATCTTTTTTAATTTAACATTATCAAAGATGATTTAAAACTTTTAATCCAAAAGTGCATGTCCTTAATTCTTTATTAGTTACCTTAGATTTCTTTAATCTTTTACTCATTCTTTTTATGATTTTGATTCATAAGACTATCCTCAATTTTTGGAAATTGAGTATTTCATATCTCTTTTATATATGAGAAGCTTTCATTTATAATTATGATTTAAGTTTTTTTAATTAAATATTTTAAATGTATTTCACATTTTTTAATTAAAAAATTAAATTTCATATACTTTACATATCCATACCCACTAATGTTAATCCAAAAGTGCATGTTCTTAATTCCTTATTAGTTACCTTAAATTTCTTTAATCTTTTATTCATTCTCTTTATGATTTTGATTCATAAGACTATCCTCAATTTTTGGAAATTGAGTATTTCATATCTCTTTTATATTTGAGAAGCTTTCATTTATAATTATGATTTAAGTTTTTTTAATTAAATATTTTAACTGTATTTCACATTTTTTAATTAAAAAATTAAACTTCATATACTTTATATATCCACATGTAAAGTATTCTTCCTTTTAGAATTTCTTCCTCCTTCCCAAATTAAGGAGGAAGAAATTCTGAAAGGAAGAGATTAGTGAACAATTTGGTTTTGAGATTGATCCTAGTTGGCTGGGAGGTTAATACTTAGTTTGGGCAGTTGGGAAAGATCATCAACAACCAGGAAATGGCTAGATCAACTAAGATTCACGTTGAGATAGATACTTTATGCATTTTCTACTATCATTATATTATTGTTGATTATTATGATGTTAGTATGTTGTTGTTGCTAAGTTGTTTGTTGATATGTTGTTAGTATGTTGTTGTTATTATGTTGTTGTTGATTATCATGTTGTTGTCAATTAATATGCTGGTAGAAATTGTCAATTATTATGTTGGTAGAAGAAAATCAAGAAAGGACATTCTAAAATAAGTAGCAGTAATTAAAGAAGTAGATTAGAAAGTATTTATTTATTTTTATGAGGCTCTGTAATTTATGCCTTACATATGGTATCTTTAAAAATTAAAATAATATTTTCTAAACTTATTAAGGCCTATTATTAATAATATGTAAGGCCTATTAATAATATTTTCAAAATAAATAAATTAATTAATTAATTAAAAGAAATTAAAATAATTAAGGTTGGGCATCGTGGGTCCTCTCATGAGGCCCATGTGCCCAACCTTAATTATTTCAATTTCTTTTAATTTAATTTAATTATTTTGAAAATATTATTAATAGGCCTTAATAAGTTTAGAAAATATTATTATAAGTTTTAAAGATAATTTATTTTATCACCAGTTAAGGATTAAGGAAGACGATATTCCAAAAACTGCATTTCGAACTTGGTTTGGGCATTACAAGTTCGTTGTAGTACCTTTCGGTTTGACCAATGCATCAACAGTATTCATGAGCCTCATGAATGGTGTATTTTGAAAGTACTTAGACCGCTTTGTATAGGTCTTTTTGGATGATATCCTCATCTATTCCAAGAATGAAAGAGAACATGAATAACACTTGCAAGTGGTGTCGTCATGCCTTAGAGAGAACTAATTGTATGGAAAGTTGTTGAAGTGTTCTTTCTTCCAGAAAGAAATTCACTATTTAGGTCATATCATTTTCGGTGAAGGAATCTCT
>ML785842.1:293239-313809 GCA_009831015.1 Picea engelmannii | reverse complement strand
ATTTATAGTGTGAGTTTGTTTTCTCATACAATAACAAATCATTATTTGGTAACTAAATCCATGACAATTCTATGTGTGTGTGTGTGTGTGTGTGTGTGTGTGTGTGTGTGTGTGTGTGTGTGTGTGTGTGTGTGTGTGTGTGTGTGTGTGTGTGTGTGTGTATTTGGAATAGTTATATCCCTCCTCAATCCATGGTCAACCATGTTACAACATGTGGACACAAGCCTTTCAGGGAGAACTCGCCCCCCTCCAAAAATAGGAAAAATATTGCACCAAGAGAGGGCATCTAAGAATATGCATGAGAACTAGGTAAACACATAATATGTCCACATGAATTTTCCATCCTATATGTATGTATGCAAAATATAATTAAATAATGTTCAACCTAGGAGGACATGTTCAAGGGTCCACATAAAAGAGCTCACAAAGTGCACCGTCCAAGGTGCATGAGAAAAATAACAAAAAAAAATCCTCCTAGGAAAATGCTCCATAACCAACCTCAAAAAATAGAAAGTGGTCCAAAACATTCATGTAACCAATCCACATGTGTGAATCCCGATGCAACCAATTCCATGGATGAATGTGTAAGATACCAAGTAGATGTAGCTCTCCATAAGAAATGAAGTAGTCAAACCTAAAAATAGAAAGAGGACCATCTCCAGCAAGAAAAATCCAAGGAGTTAAGGGAAAATTAGGGTTTTGACCATGCCAAAAATCCATGAAATAATAAAATATATACCTCCAATAATAGAAAGAAGTGTCTCCACAAGTTCTCCCTCCAAGAATGTGCTCCAAATATAGTAAGAGAATGAAGCAAGAGCATGTGAAGGCAACATGTCTATCCCTCCAAGTATGCCATATTCCTTCCAATAAAGACCATTCATAACCACCTCAAATAAAATAATATACATGCCAATTCAAAGAGGTAAGGGCACTTTCCAATGAAGGTCAAAAGATGATATGTGTAGCTAAAACATCCATGCAATAAAGATGAGATACCACCTATAAGAGGCATGCCTTAAACAATTGTGCCATGTAACTACCTCAACCAACCAATAGATAATAAAATATATCCATGTGAAGTGCACCCTACAAAGAAGTGCCAAGGTAGTTAGAATTCATCAATGTCCATGACAAAACCATGCATTGTTTCCAATACCATCAACAACTTTCACCAAACCGTGTACACAAGAGAAAGTGTTCCCTAGAGAAGTGTTCCAACCTCTCCAACAATAAAATAACCATGTCAACCTTGGAAACTATGCCCAAGAGAGGAGAACTCCATAATAAAGCCTCAAATGACCTCTAAATAACCCATTAATGTGTGAACAACTACTAGGTGAAGTAGGGCACTCAAGCTATTAAACTCTAAGGTAATAAATGTTAAAGTTTAATCTATTATTAGGTTACATTTCAATTTACTAGATAACCATAGCATAGATAGGATCACTAAGAGAAACAAAATCACAAGATACACAACATTTATCCTGGGAAATCCTCATGGGGAAGAAAACCCATCAAAAACTTCCTTAATACAGGTAGCCAATACAATGCCAAGACAATTAACCAAACACTAGAGAATATCCTCTCCCAATTAATGTGCCCCTCTCTCTTCCTTCTTCTCCAACTACAGCTACCAAACTTGCTTTATGGATGATCGAATGAGTGAGTGAACAAATGAGTGGCTGGATTCCTTTATTTATACAAATTGGAAAGCGCTGAAAGGAGGTGTCTCTTCACTAGTAGGGTCGACTTGTCTTTCTGGGTGGTTAGAACCACTTTAATTTGCTTGGGGGGCGACTTCTTAATTTTCATATTACAATTAGGTTTTCACCAATCCGCAAAAGGGGATTTGGTCATTTACAATGCCCGACATGATAAATCCACAAAAGGGGATTGATCTAATGAATAATACATCAATAATAAATAGAATACTCTTTTTAGTTATAATATTTCAACACTCCCCCTTAACAAGAAGGGTATTCTACAACATCATCAGGAGAGAGATATGGCAGCAACATCAACTGGGTAACAAAATCAATTGGATAACATCATTAAATGGGTAACAAATCCACTGGATAACATCATCAACTGGGCAACATCATCAACTGGGTAACATCATCAACTGGATAACAGGAGGCATCAATATAATCCACTTGGTTATCTGGAATCATGACTGGAATATCTATAAATCATCGAAAGTTTTGTTCTCTTTATCTTTGCATAGAAGATACTCTTTCTTTCTTTCATCTTTACGCAAAAGATACTCTTTCTTATCTTCACAAAGAATATATCTTATCGTCTTCACACAGAAGATATTCTATGAGTTTTTCCATTCCTTTTATGTTCTCCCTTCTCTTGTATTCATCTATATCACCCATCCACTAGGGAGGACTACTACGATATCTTGACTAGAGAAGCTAAAATGCTAGCCTGGACAAGACTAGACTCCCTTTCTATGATCCACATAGGATCACGACACAAACCTCAAGAGCCAACTAACCATTCCACATGGTCAAGGTTTGTGTTCTAGGCTACTCAATCTTTGACCAGAGGAGAGTATCTTTCTGTTTCTCCTTGGAGAAACATCCACACTCCTCTCTACGAGGGTGGTCACACCCCTCTCTACAAGGGTATTCTAGCATGTCCCTAGAGTATCCAAAACTCAACACTTGGACAGAGGCCAATCTTGGAAAATTTCTCATTCCCCTTCTCTACGAAGGTCTCTTCCTTCTCAATGAAGTTCTCTTCCTTCTCTACGAAGGTCTACCCGTGGGATTTATCATTCCTTATCTACGAAGGTCTCTTCTCTTTTCTACGAAGGTCTAGCTATGGGATCTGGAAAAAAAATCTCTTGTGGTCCAAAAATCTTTCCATGGTACAATACCATGCTACCCACCTGTTAGGCACCATCCATCTACTGGATAACTTTCATCTTGATCAAAATATCTGGGCACCATCCATATTCTTTCCTAACTGCACCAAATCACGATCCTCCATTTCAAACTCGGAGACATAGCTCCCTCTTGCACCAAACTAAGAGCTCCTAATCATCATCCTTGAAGTTTTATTCTGTAATATCCTGGGTGCCTTCTTGAATTCAAACATTTATTTCCTTCTGACTTCATACTAGATCAACCTACTCCCTCTGCATCTATAAGAACGGTAGTGGAACAACCTGCAGTTACCTGCATCTCATCAACTATATCTAAGTATCCATCTTTCTCTTCATCTTGAACATTTCTGTTTTGCATCTTTAGGAGCCTCCTGCTCCTATATAAATATTGGATACTATTTGGTCTTTACTGATTGCCACCATATCATAAGTCCTTCTCATGTTGTCTAACTTCTGCAAGTCAAGGCATAATTTCTTTATTCCGAGACTTGTTAACTTACTTACAGTATGCTTTCTGAGATATGTCACTTAAGAAATCAATCAGTAACAATAAGCAGTAATCAAATAAAACAATATCATGATTTCTATCAGAGTAGTACACATCTTTTCTTAAGAAAAACTTGTTCAACCATGTACACATCTGAAACCCTAATCATGAATAAGACTTTCAAACTCTTTTTCACTCTAGCTATGAAATTACCAAATTTTCCCTTACTATCATAGCTAGACACTTACCTTTTTCACTCTCATGAGTGATCATACCTAAAATAAATATTTTATCTCTTTCTTTATCCTCTTCTCTTATAAGTCTTCATAGACACTGAAATAAAACGAGGTTAATTAACATTCTCACAAAAATCTAACTTGTAATGATAAAGTATTAAAGTAAACAAGATACTAAAAATAAACATGAATACTTATCTTTTGTTTTTGTGTGGGGAGGCTCCACAGACTCCACCATTTTCTATCTTTCTTCAGATCAATTATCTTCAACTTAAAGTACATATTTCTCAATTTCTACTAAAGCTTTCTTAGAGGGAGGAGATTCCTCTTCCTCTACCACATGTGCTTGATGCTTTCTTTTCCCTTTTCCTTGAGGACATTCATAGGAAAAGAGTCTCAAATTTTGACAGTTGTAGCATCTGATCTTTGAAACATCTTTCTTATTATCTGGAACTCTTACGGAGTTAGCTTCTAGTTGTTCTTTGAATTGTGATATTCTGGAGAAATATTCCTGAATTGTTTCTCCTTTTTGCATCCTTGTATTCCTGAGTTGAGTTCTTAGATTCATCTTCCGATTGATGTTCCTTCCTCATATAATCGGGTTAGGGCATCAAACATTTATTTTGGAGTCTTCTTTTAGGCCACTTAAGGAATCAAGTGATCTTTGATAGAATCTACAATGATTCTATTGTCCCTAACTGTGTCTTTTTGGTGTTTTGCTTTAGCTGCAACATCGATGGGTTCTAGTACATTATCTTTAATGAATTATTGCTAGTTCATTCTCTTCAAGAATGAGTGCAATCCTATACTTCCAGTTACGAAAGTTTTCCACACCTTCTAGCTTGTCAACAAGGTTAGTTCTTGTAGACATCTTTTACCTGGAGCTAGGAAAATGACCAAAAAATGAAAATGGTTAGAATTGAATTTTGAACTTACCAGGAGGTGCGCTTGGCTGAGGCGAGTAATATGGTGTGGTTAGATTTCAAAAAAACAAAAATTTTCCCCTTCAAACTTGACTAGCAGATTTCTGGACTGGTGCTTCTGGTTTTCTGGTACTTCTGGTTTTCTGGTATTTATGGTTTCCTGGTACTTCTGGTTTTCTGGTACTTTTGGTACTGGTGAAAACTAGGGTTTCACTTTCCGGGAGTTCTATCCATTGAAAAGGTGCGCTGAAGGTACCAATGAGTTCCTTAGGCTAGGGAGCACTTTTCTAGATGATCTTTGGGCTAAAATTCCTCTTTAATAAAAAGCCCTAATTTTCTTGTACGACAACAGTGACGTTTTTCGTTTTCCTGTGAAAGATGCTCTCTTCAACTTAGCTTTGATACCATGTTAAAGTTTAAGCTATTATTAGGTTACATTTCAATTTACTATATAACCATAGCATAGATAGGATCACTAAGAGAAACACAATCACAAGATACATAACATGTATCCTGGGAAACCCTCATGGGGAAGAGAACCCATCAAAAAATTCCTTAATATAGATAGCGAATACAATGCCAAGACAATAAACCAAACACTAGAGAATATCCTCTCCCAAGTAATGCGCCTCTCTCTCTCTTCCTTCTTCTCCAACTGCAGCTACCAAAATTGCGCTCTGGATGATCGAATGAGTGAGTGAACAAATTGGCAAGCGTTGAAAGGAGATGTCTCTTCACTAGTAGGGCCGACTTGTCTTTCTGGGTGGTTAGAACCACTTTAATTTTCCCGGGGGATGACTTCTCAATTTGCATATTACAATTAGGGTTTGACCAATCCACAAAAGGGGATTTGGTCATTTATAATGCCCGACATGATCAATCCACAAAAGGGGATTGATCTAATGAATAATACATCAATAATAAATAGAATATTCTTTGCATTTACAATATTTCAACAATAAAATGAATTAATCTAACCATTAAATGGTTAAATCAACCTCAACACGTGTTCACAAATTTTAATGTGCAAATAAAACCATAGTGCAACCTCCCAATAATCACTAATTGATTGAATCGACATAACATGTGTGTAAATGAGAGGGGGCACACTCTAGCAAGTGTTTCACCATGGAAACAAGATGTATCTCCTAGAAAACATCATCATGATAACAACATAATGACAAAATAGAAAATTCACTTAGGTTTAAACCTAGGGCACACCACCAAAGGACTATAACATGAGTAATACTTCATTAAACCTTAGGAAAATGTTTGATAATAAAATATGTGTGTAGTATCCCCCTACTCTAACTCCAATTTAGGAAAAGTTACACCCATGAGAGTACTAACATCACCAAACACATTCTACCTAGGAGATATCCATCAAATGTTGCAATGTCAAGGCATATCATCTAGGGAAATCCCATCAGGCCAAAGTGCACAACCACAACACTTCCACCATCTAACCACATCAACATAACAAAATAAATGGACAATAGAAATGCTAACCCATCCAATCATCAAGTATGTTCTGACCACACATCAACTTGAGAGGACCATGTAGAATACCTCTCCTAGTGACAAACCAACATTATAGCATCAACACACCTAGTCATTAGGAAATTTCAACAACATCATGAAACATGTACCTCCTAACACCATATTATAACCCCTTGGGGGTATAGACCCATCATCCAAGAACAATATATAGCACATCCAAGATAAACAAATATACCATAACTACACTATAATGAGATAACATGCTCCAAGCTACCAACAAATAAGAAACATATGAGTGATCAACAAGGAAAGCACAATCATCCAACCAAGGAGAAGTGAGACTACCCGAACCAAAGACATTCATCAAATAATCCAATGCCATGAAGAGAAGGAGCTCCATGAAGATGAATCCCCCAAATCAGTCCAATGCTCCAAAATACCAATTGCAAATCTCCACCAATATGATGAAAATCACAATATGAAACCACATACAATATGAAGTGTAACACATTGTAAATATTCTTAATATAAAACCCAAAGTCAAGGTCCAACAATAGAATGGTGAACTATTTAGCCATATACTTATTTACTTATGTTTAAGATGTGGGTTCTTTAATCATCATTATGAACCACAGTTTGTTTTATATTATGAAAAATGTAAAAATATTATAAAATCCAATAATACAAAAATCCCATGGAATAAAAAGAAGAATAATCTAAGGATGAAATATTCTATGCCACTTCTCTTCTTTTTTTTAGATTATAGCACCTTTCCCATGTTTATTGAAAATATTACCTATTTTAATGATATGTCCAAAGTAAAATTTATCATCGTTGGGTGAAAAGATGTTTGCATCATGCAAAGACAATGTATATATTGTTTTGAAAAGATTATTTTTCCAAACTTAAATGTTGAGAGATTTGCATCATTCCATGTTTATTGAAAATATTATCATCGTTGGGTAAAGAGATGATTTTGCATCATGCATTTTGCTTCTAAGGACATGTATGTTTTGGTAATTGTCATTATTTACACATAAATAAACATAAATGTTGAGAAATTTGCAACATCCCATGTTTATTGAAAATATTATCTATTTTAATGATATGTCCAAAGTAAAATTTATCATAGTTGGGTGAAGAGATGTTTGCATCATGCAAAGACAATGTGTATATTGTTTTGAAGAGATTATTTTTCCCTTTCTATCTCAATTTTCGAAGAACATGTATGTTTTGGCTTGGTATTTGTAGTTATTTATTTTTTCATTATTATCTTTCTTCTAAGGACATGTATGTTTTGGTAATTGTCATTATTTACACATAAATAAATTTAAATGTTGAGAGATTTACGAATTTGTATAGGTTAGAAGGGTTGCATGGGTTGAAATTATGAACGTAGAATAAATGTAGAGTGAATGAAGAGATTGGATAACAAAACCCATTACTCACCCACTTGTATGCTACTCAATATTACATTATTCAACATATTACATCATTTAAATAAATGAAATATTGACAATCTTGTTCCTAGAAAAGGGTTTCCACGGACCTCGTACTGCTCATGGTTAGTTGAAGGTAGGTATTCTCAATCTAAGATAATCATTGATTGCATATGATCAAGGTGCCATTCAAAGTTTCCAAAGCACAATAACATACCATAATATTCTTCTTTGCATGGTAGGACAACAGAAGCTCATAATATTCTTCTTTGCATGGTAGGACAACAGAAGGTTGTGGTTGATTAAAGGTTGTTTGAAATGATTGAATTTTATTTTTGATAATTTGTGTAACGTTTTCCATTAACAACAATTCAAAAATATTGCTCCATGTATTGAGCTTCAAGTTGAGTCACGCCACTTGTATTTTTTTCTTTTGATATCAATTCTAACAACGGAAAATATCTCATAAAACAAATTGCGTGCTCAACTATCCTTCTATTGCACATGGCATATATTTCCCATTTGTGCATGCAGAACTATTTTCCATCACACACTACAATTATTTTTAGGGTGTGCAACCATTTAAGCCTCACACTAGAATCTCATGACCATTGCTGCTAAAATGAACTAACAATTAATATTTATTAACTGCTATGCCCTGCATATGCAACAATTATGCAAAATTAACAACAATCATGCACTAACATGCATAATTATGTACAATTTCAACAAACATAAATAACATAAGCATACACACGATAAACAACATGTAAACATACATAAAAGAGTATGTATCTTTTGCTATAAATCACCAACTGCATGTAGACCTCATACGTTCCTCCCAATTGTAAACTCTGATGTTCATACACTCAATAGCAGGTCACCCCTGAGTTGGGGCTATGACTCCACCAGGAAAAAGGCTCATAAGCCAACTAAAGTCTAACCCAAAAAATAAAACAACACAGGCTCAGACACACACTCCAACAACAATTCCCATCTCACAACCTTTCATTCCCCATAGCATGTCCTACCCAAGAAAATGTACCCCCTTATCTTCTCTGCTCAACAACCTTTCGGGCTATCCCACTTCCCTTCTTGGGATTCAACAACAAGTTGGCCAAGAAGTCTCAGAGCTCTGTAGCACTTGGAACACAAGGTTTCTCAAGGAATTACAACACCCACTAGCCTATACATGGGGAAAACTACTCCCGACAACTCTCTCACTCGGAGAGAATGGCTCTGCAGGCTCGACAACCTACTTCTTCAACCCAAGCCACCTAGGATTTATAGGGTAACCAACTTCAAATTACACTCCAACAAACGTAAGAATAATGGATGTAAGGGTGAGTGAAAGATTGGAAGAATGATGAATGATGATAAATTACCACAATTTCCCCACATTATATTGCATGTTCCTATCTTAACACTTGCCAATCTAGGAAATGCCTTTGACTCCACTTAATAATTTAGGAACTTATGATACAATTGTAACATAAAATTTATGACTTAAAAATAATATTATTTATTTCTTAGCTTAAGCCCCATAACTTAGCCCCCTTTCCCTCTAGTGGAGTCCTACCCCATACCCTTTCGTCATACTTGTGATGTATTTTATTAATAAAAACTAGTGTAATTACATATTACATATATTTAAGCTTGTTGTACCTGCTTTCCAAAACGCACCTGTGAAAGATTAACCTGGCCTCTGTGTGTTTTTCGCACCAAAACCTAGCACCCGCAATGGTTCCGCAAATCAGGAAAAAATGTAGGACCGTTAGTGCGCTGGCCCCCAAACTTCGGTGAAGAACTTGGTCGTATGACCCCATATGGCCAACAAATTACCCTTTTGGCGTGCCCATCGACTAGCTCCCTCCACGAAGGTGTGTGATCATATGGAGTGATACCTGTGACCAGGGCTCACTCCTTTGTTGTGAAAAATCTGCACGCTAAGTTTGAATGGAGGTCATATGTAAAGGTTACATGGGGTAGCGTAGGGGCTAGACCAGTGCTTTTAAACTCGGACTATACACTGGAGTCTCCGTGCGCACCAAGTCATATGGTGTGGTTGTTGGGGTGTTTGAGCCAGGGGATGGGGCTAGGCCCCAACCCTTTTATCTGCCGAAATAACATAAATATAAGTTTAAATAGTTAAATCAAACATTATGTTGTAAGAACTAATGTGGGCAGGCTGGTAGCTCAGCCCTGCCAAAAATATTCCCCCACACCTGGAGGTCGCGAGTTCAACTCCTATGGAGTTCAAACTTTTGCCACTACAAACCAATGGAGGGGTGCCATGTGGCAGCCCACAACTGGGACACGTGGCACCATACCATTAGCCCAATAATATGTCACGTGTCAAAATATGATTCGTCCACCTGTCATCCATCATCTACCTAGTCAGCATGCCAACGCATCTACCACGTCACTGTATGACCATACGACCTGTATGGTCATATGTAAGCACTGTACAGACTATACGGACTGCATAGTCAGCAAAATTTTGTATGTTTGGAAAAATGGACAGAACGTGATATCTTGCTCATACGACGTCTGTTTGATCATGTTCAAGTTGCATTAGGTTCGTAACGATCAGGCCTATTCACATGTCCGATTTGAAGCAATTCCGAGCACTTTTATTTTTGAGCTAAATTTGATCCCATGGATCACTAACCCATCCAATCATCAAGTATGTTCTGACCACACATCAACACAAGAGGACCATGTAGAATACCCCTCCTAGTGAAAAACCAACATTATAGCATCAACACACCTAGTCACTAGGAAATTTTGATATCATCATGAAACATGTACCTCCTAACACCACATTCTAACCCCTTGGAGGGATAGACCCATCATCCAAGAACAAGATGTAACACATCCAAGATAAACAAATATACCATAACTACACTATAATGAGATAGCATGCTCCAAGCTACCAACAAATAAGCAACCTATGGGTGATCAACAAGGAAAGCACAATCATCCAACCAAGGAGAAGTGAGACTACCCAAACCAAAGACATTCATCAAATAATCCAATGCCATGAAGAGAAGGAGCTCCATGAAGATGAATCCCCCAAGTCATTCCAATGCTCCAAAATAATAACTGCAAATTTCCATCAATGTGATGAAAATCACAATATGAAACCTCATACAATATGAGGTGTAACACATTGTAAATATTCTAATATAAAACCCAAAGTCAAGGTCCAACTATAGAATGGTGCACTATTTAACCATATACTTATTTACTTATGTTTAAGAAGTGTGTTCTTTAATCATCATTATGAACCATATTTTGTTTTATATTATGAAAAATGTAAAAATAATATAAAATCCAAGAATACAAAAATCTCATGGAATAAGAAGAAAAAAATCTATGGATGAAATATTCTATGCCACTCAGGGGTGATTTTAAGGATGGAAATTTATTTTTAAATGTAGAAACCTTGGCGAATATTACTAATCCTTCATATGCCAACTATAAATGTTTGGCGATATTTTTGTAAAAATATTCAAATTTCTAAGGATTTTATATAGTTTTTATAAATTTTTGGCGATTTTTAAGGTAAAATAATTTTATCCTATAGAATTTGGGTGAATCATTTTTAAAATAGCGAATCTCGTTTTTTGAAAAACCATAGAAAATTAGCACATGAGCGAAATTTAGCCCCTAAAATCATCCATGATGCCACTTTTCTCTTTTGTAGATTATAGCACATTTCCTATGTGCAGAAAGTAATCTATGGATGAAATATTCTATGCCACTTTTCTCTTTTGTAGATTATCGCACATTTCCTATGTTTATTGGAAATATTACCTTTTTTAATGATATGTCCAAAGTAAAATTTATCATCGTTGGGTGAAGAGATGTTTCATCATGCAAAGATAATGTGTACATTGTTTTGGAGAGATTATTTTTCCATTTTTATCTCAATTTTCCAAGAACATGTATGTTTTGGCTTGGTAATTGCCATTACTTATTTTTCCATTATTATCTTGCTTCTAAGGATATGTATGTTTTGGTAATTGTCATTATTTACACATAAATAAACTTAAATGTTGAGAGATTTGCGAGTTTGTATAGGTTAGAAGGGTTGCATGGGTTGAAATTATGAACTTAGAATAAATGTAGAGTGAATGAAGAGATTGGATAACTTGAAAACCCATTACCCATCTGTTAGCGTCGGAAGTCACTCCTGGATTGCAGCAGGAGCAGAGCCCGACACCCATCAGTTTAATGTCACGATTTGTTTATAAAATGGATGATCAAATGGAGGCAAACTCAAGGCAGCATCATTTCAACTCTGAAAATAGGCCAGGCATGCATAGGCAAGTGAGGTCTTAGATAAACTTCAAACAGTGAGTTGTGATAAGGATGAGTAGGGGGAAGACTTGTATAAGAAGAGTGCAGGGGTCTGTTATAAACATTAGGTTCCTAACAGACTGTGAGAAGAAACGTCCAAAGGCAAGATCTTCTTACATTCAAACGAAGAAAACCAGAGAAAACAATAATGCAACAACAAATCCTTTATCATAACATAACTGCAACAATTCATGCGAATCATTCGATCATGAACTCTCTGGCATGAGACGAAAACATAGGTGAAGTAGGAAAACTATTTGTCATAAAAAAAGAAATCTCAAACACAGATGCACAACCAGGAAACTAGAATGGTTGTTAAAACATAACAGTCGGGAGCTCTGCTCTACCATCGATAGATACAAAAATGGCGAAAACGCCTACATATACTCAAAACAACCACAACAACAAAATCGAGACACTGCATTAAGAGCTTTGCGTCTGCATGGCTTCTGACAATCTACACCTGTAGTTTCTGGGTGATCGTGTACTTATGGCAGACGCAATTGGACTTCTGACAGTTTCGCAGGTGAATCGACGTGCTCTTAATTCGTCGCCGAACTTTCCCATTATGGAGGAGATGATGTCTAACCACCACCGACTACCTTAATAACTGCTTCATTGGGATTGAGGATGACCCGGCCGACTTGGCACCTTTGGAACGTGGAAGACCCTTCGTGCTGCCACCTAGATTAACTGAACGGCCTGATGAATATGCGTGGAGGCCAGCGCGAAGGGTGGGGCATAGAATGGGAGTGGTGGCGCTAAAACCGTGAGGGTGAATTAAGAAGCAAAGAGGTGAGAGAGAGGCGACAGGGGAAGACACATGGCAGAAGGAAATAAGCGGAGGGGGTAGGACACATGGCTGGTGGTGAGTGGATGATGAGATGGGGGAGGGACCACAAGCTGACACGACGGGAAAGGGCCCACGCTGATTAAACGCAGAAAGGAGGGAGGGATCTGGATCGCCTGCACGTTGTTGATCCGGCTAATCTCAGCCGTAGGAGAGATGCATCCTCGATTTCGGACCCCCCCCCCCCNCGATCGCGGCTGTTGAAGAGGTGCGCCCTCGATTCCGGACCCCCCCCCCCTTCGATTAACGATAGAAAGGCGGGGGGGCTCTGGAATCCTATGTGCGTCGTTGATCCGAGCGCTCTACTTCCTGCCGTCCAGATCTGACTATCTTTTAGCACAGGTGCATTTCGCATCCGACACTTATGGTAAGTGGGTTTTAACCCATTCTTTTGCATTCTAACCCCCTTACAAGAAATGTCGCAAACATTAGGCTCCATGGGGGATAGAGTCATCCCTGTGATGCTCTAAGGACTCTTTTGCAGATTCAGTGCCTTGCTGTTGGGCTATGGAGTCATTTATTAGGCTAAAAACAAAAACAATATTTACAAAACAAAAAGGAGCCGACTACGGCTCACAAAGAACACTTTTTTAAGAAATGCCCGTTTACTGGGCCACTAAAAACTTATTTTCCTTCCAGATCCTGCAACCTGTAAGTGTTGTTTGAAAGTACTTCAAAGATCTTGAAAGGCCCAAACCAAAGGGCATCAAACTTATTGTGCTTTCCCTTATCCTGCCTGGGTGCATCCCATTTGAGCACCAGATCACCCTGCTCGAAATCTTTCTTTCCGCTCTTCCTGTCGAAGGTTTGCTTGATCTTCTGCTGATGATTGTGGGCCCTTTTCATGACATGTTCCCTAATCTGTTGTATTTCTACGATCTGATGAATCCTTCTGACCATATGGTCGGGCTCTCCTTCAATATCCTAGAGGAATTTTGCCACAGATAAGGCGAGCTGAGTAGGGAAAACAGCCTCTGTTCCATAAACAAGTTGGAAAGGTGAGATGCCCAGGGACCTCTTTGTTGTTACCCGATCAGCCCATAGTGCAAATTTGAGCTTTGAATCCCAGGCCCTTTTATTGTCTTCCAGTAATTTCTTAATAATCTTGATCAAGCTTTTATTGGAAGATTCTGCCAGTCCATTTCTTTGAGGATAATAGGGAGTAGAGTGAATCAGCGAAATCCCAAACTGCTCACAGAACTTGACCAGAAGCTCAGACCTGAAAGAGGCGACATTGTCAGTGACAATTCTGCTTGGGAAACCAAATCTGGCTAAGATGTCCTCCAGGAAACTGATAATTACTTTGTGGGAAGTGCTCCTGGTGGGGACAGCTTCTATCCACTTGGTGAAATAGTCTGTTGTAGTCAGGATCCATCTGTGCTGGCCACTTGAGGGAGGATGAATTTCTCCAATGAAGTCCAATCCCCACTACTGAAAGGGTGCCGAAACCACTATAGGCTTTAAAGACAGAGATTTGAGTTGCTTCTTTCCTGAGAACTTTTGGCATTTGATGCAAGCTCTGATTTTTCTACAGACATCAGGGAATAAAGTGGGCCAGTAATACCCAGCTCGGAGGATCTTATGGGCTGTGGTCTTCCAGAAATGATGACCCCCACAAAAACCGCTGTGGAAATCAAGCATAACCTGCTGGGCTTCTTGTGGGTCCAAGCACCTTAAAAATACCCCTAGAGGGTCTTTCCAGTACAAGGCTTTGTTAATGAGGTAATATCTGACTGCCTTGAGCTTTAAAGCTCTCGCCTTGCTTTCCTCCATTCCATCAGGAGGCCTCAATTCTTGCAGAAAGTATAAAATATCCTTGTACCAGGGGCATGTTGTTAGTGATAGGGCACCCTGAGAAGTCTTGTTGGATGACTTGGCTTGCTCATTGATCAAGTTAATTCCCAAGGCTTTGCAATTGGACTCAGCCAGCAACTTGGCCAAACCCTACCCCTTTATCAACTTGGTGGGTTTGATCACTAGATCAAACTCTAGGATCTTGGCGATCCATTTACCTCTCCTCCCGTCTATGTCTGGCTGTATAAGAATGTCCTTCACAGAGGCTGAAGGAACATATGCAGTGATCCTCAAGTGCAAGACATACACTCTGAAAGCTTTGAGGGCTTTCACCAAAGCATAGGCCTGCTTTTCCATGATCTCGTACCGGACTTCTGCATCTCTCAATGCCTTGCTAAAGAATGATATGGGTTTTTCTCACCCTTCTTCATTTCTCTGCAGCAAGACCGCTGCTACTGTATCATAAGAAGCAAAAGAAAAAATCAGGAAATCTCTGAAATAATCAGGACTGATTAGCACAGGTGCCTCAGTCAATGATTTCTTTATTAGGACGAAAGATTCTCGTGATTCAGCAGTCCATCTAACTTCATTTTCCTTCCTGAGCATGGCTTTGATGGGTTTCACTAGTTCAGCAAAACTTGAGACAAATCTCCTCAGAAAATTAATCTTCCCCAAAAAGGCCTAAACTTCCTTCTTAGATCTGGGAAGTGATAGGGTCTGAATTGATTCTACCCTGCTAGGATCAATTCTTACCCCCTCTGCCGATACTATATGGCCTAACAGCTTCCCTTCCTTCATAGCAAACAGAGACTTCTTGGGATTTAGGGAAAGGCCAAACCTGCGACACTTCAGGAAAACTTTCTTCAAGTGGCAGCAGTGCTCCTTATCTGTCCTGGAGAAGACCGTGATGTCATCTAGATATATTACCACAAACTGGTCCTTCTCCCCGATGAAGGCTATGTCCATGGCCCGCTGAAATGTTGCTCCTGCATTCATCAATCCGAAAGGCATTTTGGCATACATGAATGTCCCCCAAGGAGTGGTGAAGGTCGTTTTCTCCCTATCCTCAGGCATGACTGATATCTGATTGTAACCAGAAAAGCCATCAATCATGGATATTCTAGATTCACCAGTGACCTTCTGCAATATGTGTTCCATGTTGGGCAGGGGATAATTGTCTTTTCTTGAGCACCTGTTCAGGTTCCTGAAATCAACACAGAGTCTGATTTCCCCACTTTTCTTTCTTACTGGGACCAAATTGGCCACACAATCGGAATATCTCAAGGGGACAATGATTTGGGCGTCTAGCAATTTCTTCACTTCTTTCTCCATGACAGGTAGCAACATGGGGTTTATCTGTCTCAACTTCTGCTTGAATGGTTTAGCCTCTTCTTTCAGTGGGATCTTGTGCTCAATGACCGATATGTCATACGTCTTGAGGTCTTCATAGGTCCATGCGAATACATCAACAAACTCTCTTAGCAACTCAGTATATTCAGCCCTCTGCTCCTTGGTCAAACTCCTTGACAACTTGACAAACTTAGGCTCCTCTGGTGTGCCAATGTTGCACTCAGCTGTGTCAGCATCATCACCTGAAACTCTACCCTTTAATGCCACATCATTCCCATCGAACAATATTTCTAACGGGATTAGTCCTCTCGGAATGTGATTGCTAGGTAGTTGAATAATCTGGTGGTTAGCAATTTCATTTAAAAACTCCCCAGGGTGATGGTCACCTTCCATGTCAGGATCCTCATCAATGTGCAGCGCAGAAAATTCATCAACGGATTGGAGAAATTTCTCGATTTCCAGATCATCTTCAAATACCTTCCAATGCTTGACATTGTCCAGTACAGAGGGTCTATATTTTATTTCAACATCAGATTGGACCATAGGCAGCAGAGGATATCCGATCAAACTAGCTGAGACAGCTAAAGAAACGGATGAAGTATTTTCCTCCCTCGGAATGAAAGAAATGTTAAAAGCGAAGAAGAAATTATCAACTAGGTCCCATACCTCATTTCTGTAATTCCTGAGCCGGGGATTATTAGCATGATAGGCATTTCTGACCTATTGGATAATCAACTCAGCATCTCTGAATATTTCTATCTCTTTAATTCCCATTTCCTTTGTAGCCCTCATACCCAGAACAAGAGCTTCATACTCTGCCACGTTGTTGGTGGTGTCAAATTCCAACTTATATGATAGGGATACAGTATCCTGAGACGGTGACACAAAACATACCCCAACACTAGCGCCTTCCCTGGAACAGGCTCCATCAAAAAACATTTTCCATACGAGGGCGATGGAGGGAGGGAATTCGAGAGGAGTGGTGGGCTGCTTTCTGAGCTTAAGAGGAGGCTCGGGAGCATGAGTGAGTTGCAGTAGACTGGAACCTAAATCAATGTCCAAGGAAAAAATGGGATGGTTGGTGGGATTAGCTTCATCGTTGATTATGTAGGCCAATTGGGCTTCTCTGTATAGCCTCCTATGTTCTTCCCCAAACACTGGGATAGTAGCATAGGTCAGGTCCATCTGCAAAGCTCCCCCCATCCTTTTTATCCACGATCTTGACAATAGCATACCGAACTTGGGGGGGACATCAGCCACTACAATATCCATGACCACACTTTTCATGGGCAACTGAAACAAGGTCACAACCAGGTGTTTAATAACTCTAAGACATTGAACCCTCCTAGAGTCAAAGGAATAGAGGTCCTGATAGGCTCGGGTGACTTCTAGTCCTAACTCTTCCATGACGGTTTTGGGCATGAGGTTGTGAGAAGCCCCTGAGTCCATCAAGCAATTGTGCAATACTTTATCATGTATGTTCAGGGACATGTAGAAAGGAGGGGATGAATCATCTCTGTCTTCTACCATAGGACCTAGAATAACTGCAGGATTTTCATCTTGGAGGTTTATGGAGTCTGTGGGAAGGCATGAGGATTTGGATTGTAAAATCTCAGAGAATCGTTTTTGAAATTCTTCATGTTTAATTATCTCGGTGAGGGGTACAGGGATTATGATCTTTTGAATCTCATGCTCGAAATTAAAAGAAGATGTAAGGAATTTCTCTTATTTCAGGAACACGATTGTGGACAATGGGGGATAGGGGTTGAGCCTTCTTACCTCTGTGACTGTCTACTACTTCATTAGCAGGTTTCTCTGTTCTAGTGGATTGCTCGGGAATATCAGGTTCTTCTGTCTTTTTGTTGGACCTCAGGTTGTACCTACCTTGGCCGTCGCCAGCCTTGTCTCCCTTGCTCAATTCATTTAGCTGACCGTCCATGAGAGACCCCTTGTAAGCTGATTGGGTGAGATGAGGAAAAGGAGGAGTGTCTCCGAAGCAATGAATTTCAGGATCAATCTCATATGTTTCTCTTTCTCCCTCCTCGGCCACAAAATTATTCTAAAGAGGGGCCTGAATTTTCTGGTCTTCTATGTCTCTTCCCTTCTCTCTTTGCATGGTTGGGGAAGGAACATTGTTTGGCCTCCTGAAACCTCCTTTGATTTCGGTGCCCTGAAGGCCCTTGTACCCTTGTCTCCTTTCCACCTTTAGTCTCTCCATTTATTCGGACAGAAACTTCATCATCTTGGTCAACTCATCCACTTGAGGGTGGGGCACCGATAGGCCAGAAGTCGAGGCTTCGGATTTTCCCTTTCTTCTATCTGCGTCGTCTTTTCTCCTCAGTCTGTCAGCTGCTAATACATTGGATTCCACTTCGACAGTTGCGTCCTGCATTTGGGCTAAGGAGGTGGCTCTTCTCTCTCTCAATAGAAGGCAGAAATCGGGGTCGAATGCACCAGCATAGGAAATTTGGGCAAAGGCTTCTAAGGGCTTTATCTCTGCAGGAATCTTATTATACATATTATTAAATCTTTTGGAGAAGTCAGAGACAGACTCTCCTTCCATTTTCTTCAAAGACCCAAACTCTGTCATGTAGTACATGAAATCCTTCCTATCTCCCCACTGCCTCAGGAAAACACCATCCAGAGCTTCAATTCCAGCAATAGATCTGGGGGCCAATCCTCTAAACCACTTCCTCACCTCACCATCCAAGCTCTGGACGAAGACTCTCATCCAGACATCTTCAATTTCAATGTTTAGGTTGTCTGCATAACTGTAGAAAGCAGCCAGGTGTTCCTCTGCGGTTATGTCCCCTTCTCCGGTGAACTTGGGCATGTACTTCAAGTAGTCTCCAGCAAGGAGAGGATGCATAGGTTGGGGTAGGACTAAGGGAGCATATCAAGCAGCAACTATGGCGTCCATTCTATTTGGAGGGGGATTAGCACCTTCCATAGGAAAATTAGGTGGAGGAGAATTCAGAGGAGAAGGAGTTCGCGAAGGGGGCACTGGGAATGAGTCCCGAAGTGGAGTGGGAAACAAGAGAGGATTCAAGGAGAAAGCTAACGGACTCAAGTCAGTCGGTGCTCCTCTTCATGCAGGAGTGGGGAAATCTTCTGTAGTCCCGTGTCTACGCCAAGGAATAGCTTCAGAGGAGAGGGGAGTGACAAGGATTTCTCCCTCCAATCCCAGACCAGGAGGGGAAAACTCAGCAGGAATGCTCCCAAAATTTAGGAAACGGGAAACCTCTGAAGGAGGTCTATTAAGAAACTGAGGAGGAGAAAAAGGAGTTCTTACAGAAGGAGATGGTGAATTACCTGTTTCGGCGATGGAAACCTTTTCTTCAGGGGCCTTTCCTTTTCTGAGAACCACCTCTGGATCAGTTACAGGTGTAGCTAGGGGCAGCTGTGGGTGTGACCACGTATGTCTGCCTCTGGAAGCCACAATTAAAAAATCGGGTTCGCTCCAGTGGAGTCGTCACAATGGAGTCGCCAGGTGCACAGTAGCAATCTCAATAGTTCTGATATCTGATGCACCTTCAAAATCAGCTAATCGTTGTCGTTCAATCCCAGGGAAAATATTCAACTTCGTCCCCGGCAACGGCGCCAGAAATGTTAGCGTCGGAAGTCACTCCTGGATTGCAGCAGGAGCAGAGCCCGACACCCATCAGTTTAATGTCATGATTTGTTTATAAAATGGATGATCAAATGGAGGCAAACTCAGGGCAACATCATTTCAACTCTGAAAATAGGCCAGGCATGCATAGGCAAGTGAGGTCTTAAATAAACTTCAAACAGTGAGTTGTGATAAGGATGAGTAGGGGGAATACTTGTATAAGAAGAGTGCAGGGGTCTGTTATAAACATCAGGTTCCTAACAGACTGTGAGAAGAAATGTCCAAAGGCAAGATCTTCTTACATTCAAACAAAGAAAACCAGAGAAAACAGTAATGCAACAACAAATCCTTTATCATAACATAACTGCAACAATTCATGTGAATCATTCAATCATGAACTCTCTGGCATGAGACAAAAACATAGGTGAAGTAGGAAAATTGTTTGTCATAAAACAAGAAATCTCAAACACAGATGCACAACCAGGAAACTAGAATGGTTGTTAAAACATAACAGTCGGGAGCTCTGCTCTACCATCGATAGATACAAAAATGGCGAAAACGCCTACATATACTCAAAACAACCACAACAACAAAATCGAGACACTACATTAAGAGATTTGCGTCTGCATGGCTTCTGACAATCTTCACCTGCAGTTTCTGGTTGATCGTGCACTTATGGCAGACGCAATCAGACTTCTGACAGTTTCGCAGGTGAATCGACGTGCTCTTAATTCGTCGCCGAACTTTCCCATTATGGCGGAGATGATGTCTAACCACCACCGACTACCTTAATAACTGCTTCATTGGGACTGAGGATGACCCGACCGACTTGGCACCTTTGGAATGTGGAAGACCCTTTGTGCTGCCACCTAGATTAACTGAACGGCCTGATGAATATGCGTGGAGGCCAGCGCGAAGGGTGGGGCACAGAATGGGAGTGGTGGCACTAAAACCGTGAGGGTGAATTAAGAAGCAAAGAGGTGAGAGAGAGGTGACAGGGGAAGAAACATGGCGGAAGGAAATAAGTGGAGGGGGCAGGACACATGGCTGGTGGTGAGTGGATGATGAGATGGGGGAGGGACCACAAGCTGACATGATGAGAAAGGGTCCACATTGATTA
>ML785842.1:267884-277975 GCA_009831015.1 Picea engelmannii | reverse complement strand
ACATGACAACTACTTCGATATGGGTGACTTACAGGGGGTGGGTCGAGGGTCCACATAGGATTGAGAGCCTTCTATGTGTGATCTCATGTTAGGTCCTCATCGCCCCAGTGGAAGGTCTGACCCCCTTACCCATCATCCTCTTATTGTAGAGATATTGTAGTAGGTAGAGTTAGTTATATCATTCTTTACTCGGAGCCTAATGCAACATGGAAACTTTGTTTCACTATCTCGACAAGAGGTGTATGTCGATGACATTGATAGAGGGGTCGGAGATTCACCCTGTACATCAAAGTTTAGTGAGGAGAGGGAACATGGACATAACAGTCATCCATGTGAGCTGCACAGATTCTCGAGTTGCAAACATACTTGCTATGGGCCTATTGAGGTTAGTGGAAAACGGAGCTTCATGGAGGAGGTTAGTATCTTAACCATCTCTATGTTATTCATCATTATATATTTATAATGTATTATGTGTATTTATATTGATATTTTATTCTATGTTGTTTTGTAGTTGCTACGCCCATGTAGAAGACCGAACTCTACGACCATGGATGCATCAGTGATTGTCTCCCCATACATAGGTATGTGTTACATTTGATAAATTCACAATAGTGATTTATTTATTTTATGGCATCCTCTAATTTTTAATGTTCTTTTGTTTTTACAGGTTGTGGGATCAAGCGATGTCGAGCAATTTCCACCTAGGATGTACAATTCAACTACATCATAGGTATCATGTGTAGAGTTAAATATCATTTAACTCTCAAATTTATTGTATTTATTTTGTTGAATTTTTCTATTTTTCACTAATAGTTCAATATTATTAATATGTGTGCAGGATGTTGATATTTTTGCTAGTTTTAGTACTAGTCCTATCCCTAGGCACATGCCCATAGCTTCTGATTTACCTTACTCTAGGATGAGGGTTCTCTCATCACTTGTACAGTCCATGGGGATCCATCGCTGCCCACCCACTCCATCTTTCTTACTCCATTCATTCTAAGAGGATGCACTCGTAGTCCACCCATCCACACCACTTTTTCCATCGCATCCATCCATAGTGGATGCACCCATATGCCACCCACCACCGCCACCATTTCCATCTGTTCCATCCACCTAGGTTTCCATAGTAGAGGTTGCCTCGGAGAAGGTTCTAAATTGGATCTCTCCACCTGTCATTGACACTCCATCGAGGCTCGATATATTCATGATAAGATAATGTGTTGATGATAATTTTTTATGTATCATGAATGGAATTGATTTTATGCATATTTGTTTAAATTTCATGATTTGATCCTTGTAACTCACACATGGTGACATCACTAAGATATTAGGGTCATGGAGGAGGGTAACACCCTCACGATTGTTTATACCATCTGTGGTGATTTTTCTTATGTTGAATTACAAAGTATCATTCTGTAAGTCTTTTAATTCAATGTGGAAAAAAACTTATAACAATGTTTTTTCTTTGTGTAATCTTTAGAGCGATGAACCATGCCTAGGCCCAAAACCACTCGAGGTTCTTCTACGATCAAAAAAATAAAGTTCGATTTCCAGGATGCTCCTAAGGGTGGAGAGGGTGGAAGTGGTCAATGAGTGACCAATGACTGGCATTTTGTATCTAGGCCACCATATAGCTATTTTTTATGTTAGGGCACTTGCTTCCATTTTGTATATTGGGCACAAGGTGTCATTTTGTAAAAAATGTACAATTTAGATGATGTTGAATACACACACACACATTTCATGGCACATTTTTTTATGAAACTCATTTTTTTTGCCTTTTATGTTGATGAATGTATGAATTTTATGTGTATGAATGTATGAATTTATTTAGTTTGATTAATTACTTTTTAAAGTGTTAATGAAGTATATGTAAGTAAGAATAGATTGTTATTTCTAAAGTTATTATAAATATTTGTGTTACACATTAACAAATCTCTTATGGTGGAAAATATTGCTAAGTGCTAAATCCATACACAATTAATGGTTCTCATTACCTAAATTTGACAAAAGACTAAAAACCCATCCTAGTTAAGACTCCAAGAACCAATAGTAACAATCATGTAGGATAACATAATCACAATAGAAATAAGAGAGTTGAAACCTTACATTACTCTATACAAAATGAAGCATGGTTCATTATAATGGAAATCACAACATGTTACAAGGGTTTCTTAATACAAAATCAACACATAAAATATGAGTGCACAATAAAGCCTCACATCAAATGAAAATATACCTCAAATTATCCATTAATCTTGCCAAATGGTTCTACAATGCATCCAAGAGGAGAGCTCCTAAATACCCAAATTCTCCACCCTTTACAATGGAGAGAGAGAAAACTCTTATTTATAGAGTGAGTCTCTTCTCTTATACAATAAAATATTATTATTTGCTAACTAACTCCATAAAATGCCAAATAAATATTATAATAATGAATTAGTTATATCTCTCCTCAATCCATGGTTGACCATGTTACAACATGCGGACATTAGCCTCTCCAAATCAATTAACCCTCATCCAAAAATAGTAGTAGTATGCACCAAATAATTCTCACGTGTTGGACACACCAACCACACTGAGAGGGGGGGGGGGTGAATCAGTGTGAGTCTCTTTTTACAATTTCTTACACAACTTTAGTTACCCATCACCATTCACAACATCATTACTCATTACTTCTATCCACACTTATTTGCTTGCATGTAAACATATCTCAATGACATATATTAACAATAAATAACTATGCACCATCCCAATAAAGAACACAAAGAACACCAAATATATGTATAAGTTTCTTCTGTATTACGGGCTACAATCCTTGGGGTTTATCAGCACCAACTCAAAGAGAGCATCGGATCTCAATGCAAGACCCAACCTACAAACCTCAGCACCAACTGAGAAGAGGAATCCAATCCTCAAGTACAAGACCCATCTTGTAGACAGAATCCAATTTGTCAAAAGTTATGTGACTTGTCTATACTGCAACACATGTATGTATGTGACCTGCCTATACTACAACACACAGATGTACGCGTTCTTCCTTCTGTCAGCCTGTGTACACCTTCAGAAACCAGGGTTTCTAAAAATTCAAACTTCTGGCCCTTCAAACCCTTTATTCCTATGTCACATCCACTTGTGACATGTCGTTGCAACCATCATGTCACTACCTAGCCTATACCATCCAAAAAAAAATCTACACCATCCAACAACCTATGCATGTTCCTCATGCATACACTATCATTGATCATATATATCTCTCAATCATATCAAAACTGAACTACTCAACTAACCAATCACCATCTACCTTATCCAAACATCACAACAACCATACAAAGAATGCTTCAAGCATTTACCATTCCATGAGTAAATCTAAGAATCAAGATATTTGAGTCTATAGAATGATATCCTATGAACTTACTTCAGACTTCAGGAACCTGACACCATCACTTACTCAATATTTCCATGTCCTTTCCAGCTGTACACACCCTGTTGTCCTTCATCTCGCGTACGTACATGCCTCGACCCACTACATCCCACGTACATATTCAGAAAACTAGGGTTTTTTGAATCTTTGAAAATTTCCCTGTCAAACTTCCTTGTTGCCTCAGACTGGTGGAACTTCTGATGCATCCATGAGTACTTGCAATGAATCTTTCACCAAAAATAGATCTTCAATATGCTCAAGAGATTCACATCATAAGAGACCCTTGTTCTCTTATTTATACTTCTCCAAGTAGCTTCCTCTAGGAGTTATCATCTAACCAACTCTAACCAACTCCCTTCTTTTGGGGCTAACCCACTTCTAACCACTTGTCCACTTATAATCACTTTATCCACCAATAGTAAACTATGCACTTCTAGTTGCAACTAATTTTTTTTAATGATTTTCTTGTTGCAACCACTTAACCCATGACTAACCACTTTGACTGATCAACTTCTTCTAGGAGCTTCTAGAATAATTTGACTTCTTTGACCTTCTAGGGGCTTCTAGACAACACATGATGGTTCTCCAACTTCACATGGCCATAACTCTCTAACCGTGAGGAGTTATGTGGCATTCCACATATAAATGGAAATGGCATAACATATACTATCCATATGGAATAGTTTCTCCTGCAAATTCATTGATCTTCATTACATTATTCCTCAATCAAAATTGGGTTCCCTAACCACTATTGGGCTACTGAACCACGTAACCATTTGGACTTCACAAAGCATATTCCCATGATGGATTTCACCATAAGGGGACCAATTTGATTATTCCTATCAACCATGACATGACATCAATGCTACAACTCCCTTTAATATCAACACATTATTATGACACCACTTGACATCAACCCTTTGACAATAATTACATCAATGACCATATAACCAATAATCAATATATCAATGATACAAACACATCACTATGAAAATACTTGACATCAACTCTTTGACATCAATCCTTTGACATCAGTGACAACATAGTATGTGATCAATTCAAACTCCAAGTGTCCACATGGAATGTTCCCTCCAAGAATGTGCATGGATGAAACCACTCCACATTTGTGAATTCCAAGGTGGAAAACTCCATGGATGGATGTGCAAGATGAAAAGTGGATGAGGCATCCACAACAAAGTATGTGATCAATGCCTAGCTTTGTCTTGCCTTGCCTTTGCTTTCCTTTCTTTCCTAGCCTTGCCTTGCCTTTGCTTGCCTTTCTTGCCTAGTCTTTCCTTGTCTTTGACTTTCTTTGTGTTCCCTTACCTTTCCTTGCCTTGCCTTACCATGCCTTTCCTCGAATTTCCATGCCATGCCTTTCCTTGCCTTCACTTTCCATGGCATGCCTTGCCTTTACATTCCATGCCTTGACATGCCTTACCTTTCCATGACATGCCTTACCATGCCTTACCTTACCTTTCCTTGCCATGCCATGCCTTTCCTTTCCATGGAATGTCATTCTATGCCATGCCTTGTCTTGCCATGCCATGCATTTTCATGGCTTTCCTTGCCATGCCTTGCATTTCCTTGCCTTTACATTCCATGCCATGCCTTTCCATGCCTTTCCTTTTATTTCCTTTCCATGCCATGCCTTGCCTTTCCATTCCTTTCCATGCCTTTACTTGCCATGACATTCCTTTCCATGCCTTTCCTTTCCTTGTCATGCCATGCTTTGCCTTTCCTTGACTTTCCATGACATTCCTTACCTTGCCATGCCACACCTTGGTCACCTCAACACAATAGTCATTTGGACATCGCATAGCTCATATCCATGCACATATGTTACAAATTTCATATGAGAATCCTTATCTGTATTAATGTTCAATTAAGAAATGTGTGTTTATTTACACAATGCCTTGCATCTATTATACATAATTATGAACTAGTATCAACATACCAAAGTTCCACATTTCAATTTGCATGTTTAAACAAATAAAAAAACTATCATCATCATAAACATATAATAATAAAAATAATATCCCACAACACATCAATAGATCCAGATGTATACATATCAAATTTCTATATGATTCTAACTAAACCCAACAAATATCAAGAAATGAATCACTATGATGAGTAAAAATCAAAGTTCTAACCTTCTAATGCCAAAATATAGGTTGTTACATTTACAAATCCATAGAACACAACTATGATATAAAATAGATTAATCCCTCCTTGCATTTCTTTCCATGTAGATTCCCATTTTAACCTATATAAAAATAAATACATATATTTCCATAACATTATGTAAAGAAAAATTAAAATCAAAATGTGGATTGCAATGAAACAAGCATCACAAAAAAAGAAACATTTATTATCCCAAGAAATAAAAAACATTTTTTCTAGGGACATATGACTTAACTTTGTATCACAAATTTAATTTCCATCAAATGAAGTGTTTTATCCTTGCCATTCCATGCCTTTCCATGCCATGCCTTGCCTTTCCATGCCATGCCTTGCCTTTCCTTTCCATGTCTTTCCTTTCCATGCCATGCCATGCCATGCCATGCCATGCATTGTCTTTCATTTCCATTCCATGGCATTCCTTGCCATGCCATGCCTTTCCTTGTCATGCCATTTCATGCCTTGTCATTCCATGCCTTTCCATGCCTTGCATTTCCATGCCATGCCATTCCATGTCATGCCTTTCCTTTCCATTTCATGCCTTGTCTTTCCATGCCTTTCCATGCCATGCCTTGTCTTGTCATTACATTCCATACCATGCCTTGCACTGCCTTGCCTTGCCATGCCATGCCATGCCATTCCATGCCTTGCCTTGCCTTGCCATGACATGCCATTCCATGCATTGAATTGTCTTTCCTTGCCATGCCATGTCATTCATTTTCATGGCATGCCTTACCTTTCCTTTCCATGTCATGCCTTTCCTTTCCATGCCATGACATGCCTTGCCTTGCCTTACCTTTCCAATCCATGCCTTTCCATGCCATGAATTTCCTTGCCATGTCATGCCATGTCTTACCATGCCATGCCTTGCCTTGCCATTCCCATTATTGCCTTGTCATTCCTTGTCTTTCCATGTTGTGCCATGCCATGCCTTGCCATGCCATGCATTTCCTTGTCTTTCCTTGCCATGCCATGCATTTCCTTTCCATGCCATGCCATGACTTTCCATGCCTTTCCTTGCCTTGCCATGCCATGACATTCTATGCCATGCCTTGTCTTGTCCTTCCATGAGTTGCCTTGCCTTGAATTTCCATGCCATGTGTTTCCTTGACTTGTCATGGCATGCCTTGCGTTGCATTGCCCTTCCTTGTGTTGCATTTACTTGCCTTGCATTTCCTTGCCTTGCCTTGACTAATCATAATTCATCTAAAAGGTGCTTTCATTATGATAGTCATAAAACTAATTGTTTGTAAAAATATACTTATTTTCATCATTAGAGAGAATTTGTTTTCAAGTTGATTTAATAAAAAATAATGGCATTCATGTATCATACCTTTTATTTTTCTTAAAAAAATAATTATTGTACTAAATGAACAAGTTTAATACCTAAAAATTACAATCAAATGATTCATTAAGCATGTAATTCTACAACTTGTTATCCCATCTATCTTTGATAAAATACTTGCATGAGAATTTCAATGTCATAACATAAGCTCTGTCTATTCATATATCTTAGGTATCTTCATAGTTTTGAAACATGGATTATCATAATTAATAGGATTTACATAGAAAGGGATGTCACTAAATAGGTTTATGATGCATCCTTATGGTGTAGTATCATTATAATATTGATCCATAATTTATTTTGGATTGCATGAAAAACAACATAACTTCGAGGCCTTACTTAAAATCAAAGAAATAAAAACTCATCTTTCAACTCAATAAATTGTATAACAAGATATAGCATGTATACCTAGACCTAGACCTTGCCTTTCCATGTCTAGCTTTTATTATCCTTGTCATGTATTTCCTTGGATTGACTTGGCTTGCCTTGGATTTCCTTGCATATCCTTACATTTCCTTTTCTTCCATTTCCATACCTAAACCTAGACCTATACCTAGACATTTCCTTGACATGCCTTGTCTTTCCATGGTCTATTTCATTGTCTAGGTCATGGTATATGTCATGGTATAGGTCATGGTAATGGTGTAGATATAGGTCTTCATCTAGATCTAGGTCTAGGTATAGGTCTATGTCATGGTCATGGTTTAGGTCTAGGTCTATTTCCAATATGTCCCTTAATGGTTTGATGAGGTGAGTTGCAACTCATGATATAACTCAAAACGAGACTCGGATGGATGAAATGTCAGTTGCATTGTATTTGGGGCACCGGTTTTTAGCTAGTGGGACCCCTACTTTGTCATTCACTTGATCGAAAAAGAGTTTATTGCAAGATGTTTGGGACTAAGGTTTTGCTCAATGAGTCATAGTGCAAATTATGAACAAGAGGTTGATTTTCAAGAAAACTATTCCAGGTGATTATGGGTAGCATGGTCCCATGGGCCTTGGTCAAAATGACATGCAGGAGCTTACAAAACATTTTTATGCTATTTGGTTTGGATTTTATGACCCGTACCAAATTGCCAATATGTCCCTAAATGGCCTGAGGAGGTGAGTTGCAACTCACGATAAAACTAAAACTGAGACTTGGATGGACAAACCATCGATTGCATTGGATCTAGGGCACAATGTTTCAGCTAGTGGGTCCCCTCTGCTATCATTTATTTTCCTGGAAAATCATTTGTTGGAGGATCTTCGAGACTAGGGTTTTTCTCAATGAGGCATAGTGTAAATTTTGAACAAGAGGTCTATTTTCAAGAACATTGTGTCAGGTGATTGTGGGTAGCGTGGCCATGTGGGCGTTGGCCAAACAAATGTGTGAGAGCTTACGAAAGTTTTTTATGCTACTCGTTTTGGATTTTATGCCCCCGAACCAAATTTCGAACATGTCCATGAATGGCTTGAGGAGGCGAGTTGCAAGTCAAGATAAAAATCAAACCGGGACTTGGATGGATGAATTGTCAGTTGCATTGGATCCAGGGCACCAAGTTTGAGCTAGTGGGGGCCCTGCTCTGTCATTTTGTTTCCCGAAAAAGATTTTTTTGGAGGATCTACGAGACTAGGGTTTTTCTCAATGAGGCATAATGCAAATTCTGAACAAGAGGTCGATTTTCAAGAACATTGTGTCAGGTGATTATGGGTAGTGTGGTTGCATGATCTTTGACCAAAAAGACATGCATGAGCTTATGGAACTTGGTTATGATGCTCGGTTTGGATTTTATGCCCCTGAACCAAATTGCCAACATGTTCGTGAATGGCTTGAGGACGTGAGTTGAAACTCACGATAAAACTCAAACCGAGACTCGAATGGATGAACCATCAGATGCATTAGATACGGGGAACTGATTTTCAACTAGTGGGGCCCCTCCGCTATAATTTCGCTTCCCGAAAATTATTTTGTTGCAGGATCTCGAGGACTAGGGTTTTGCTTAATGAGGCATAGTGCAAATTTTGAAGAAGAGGTCAATTTTCAAGACCATTGTGCTAGGTGATTGTGCGTAGCATGGTCGCATTGTCTTTGGCCAAATAGACACATGAGAGCTTATGAAAATTCAATATGCTACTCGATTTGGATTTTATGCCCTCGGATCAAATTGCCAACATGTCCCTGAGTGGCTTGAGGAGTTGAGTTGCAACTCATAATAAAAATCAAACTGGTACTTGGATGGAAGAACCATTAGTTGCATTGGATTTTGGTTAGTTTGTTTCAACTAGTGGGGCCCCTGCATTATCATTTAATTTCCTGAAAAAGTGTATGTTGCAGGATCTTTGGCACTAGGGTTTTACTCAATGAGGCATAATGAAAATTCAGAACAAGAGGTCGATTTTCAAGAACATTGTGTCAGGTGATTGTGGGTAGCATGGTTTCATGGGCCTTGGCCAAACACATTTGCAGGAGCTTACAGAACTTCATTATGCTGCTCGATTTGGATTTTATACCCCCGTACCAAATTACCAACATGTCCTTGAATGACTTGAGGAGGCGAGTTGCAACTCACAATAAAAATCAAACCGAGACTCAAATGGATGAATTGTTGGTTACATTGGATCCGAGGCACCAATTTTCATCTATTGGGGCCCCTCTGTTGTCATTCCATTTCCCAAAAAATCATTTGTTGCAGGATCTTCAGGACTAGGGTTTTTCTCAATGAGGCATAGTGGAAATTCTGAACAAGTGGTCAATTTTCAAGAATATTGTGTCAAGTGATTGTGGGTAGTGTGGTCACATGGATCTTGGAAAAACACATGTGTGGGAGCTTATGAAAATCTATTATGCTACTTGGTATGGATTTAATGCCCCTGGACCAAATTGCCAACATGTCCCTGAATGGCTTGACGAGGCAAGTTGCAACTCGTGATAAAAATCAAACCAAAATTCAGATGGATGAATCGTCGGTTACATTGGATCCATGACACCAAGCTTCAACTAGTGGGGCCCCTCTGCTATCATTCCATTTCCTTGAAACGTGTTTTTTGCAGGATCTATGGAACTAGGGTTTTTCTCAATGAGGCATACTGCAAATTATGAACAAGAGGTCAATTTTCAAGAACATTGTAGTGTCCCCAAGGCTGAGCCCC
>ML785842.1:224062-241597 GCA_009831015.1 Picea engelmannii | reverse complement strand
GATCCTTCTAGAAGCGGAAGCTTCTATTAGGTCTTCTTACATCCGCCTTATTCTATTTTATTGAAAGGTCTTATTAATATTGACCTTTATTACATCCGAATACATTAATCTACCTATGTGCGGGTTAGGACCTTAACATATGACTTGACATTGTAACATTTGATGGATATCTCCTAGGTAGAATGTGTTTGGTGATGTTAGTACTCTCATGGATGTACCTTTTCCTAAATTGGAGTTAGAGTATGGGGATACTACACACATATTTTATTATCAAGCATTTTCCTAAGGTTTAATGAGGTATTACTCATGTTATAGTCCTTTGGTGGTGTGCCCTAGGTTTAAACCTAAGTGATTTTTCTATTTTGTCATTATGTTGTTATCATGATGATGTTTTCTAGGAGATACATCTTGTTTCCATGGTGAAACACTTGCTGGAGTGTGCCCCCTCTCATTTACACACATTTTCATGTCGATTCAATCAATTAGTGATTATTGGGAGGTTGCACTATGGTTTTATTTGCACATTAAAATTTGTGAACATGTGTTGAGGTTGATTTAACCATTTAATGGTTAGCTTAATTCATTTTATTGTTGAAATATTGTAAATGCAAAGAGCATTCTATTTATTATTGATGTATTATTCATTAGATCAATCCCCTTTTGTGGATTGATCATGTCGGGCATTGTAAATGACCAGATCCCCTTTTGTGGATTGGTCAAACCCTAATTGTAATATGCAAATTGAGAAGTCGACCCCCGGGAAAATTAAAGTGGTTCTAACCACCCAGAAAGACAAGTCAGCCCTGCTAGTGAAGAGACACCTCCTTTCAACGCTTGCTAGTTTGTTCACTCACTCATTCGATCATCCACAGCGCAATTTTGGTAGCTGTAGTTGGAGAAGAAGGAAGAGAGAGAGAGGTGCATTACTTGGGAGAGGATATTCTCTAGTGTTTGGTTTATTGTCTTGGAATTGTATTCACTATCTATATTAAGGAATTTTTTGATGGGTTTTCTTCCCCATGAGGGTTTCCCGGGATAAATGTTGTGTATCTTGTGATTGTGTTTCTCTCAGTGATCCTATCTATGCTATGGTTATATAGTAAATTGAAATGTAACCTAATAATAGCTTAAAATTTAACATGGTATCAAAGCTAAGTTGAAGAGAGCATCTTTCACAGGAAAAAGAAAAACGTCATTGTTGTCGTACAAGAAAATTAGGGATTTTTATTAAAGAGGAATTTCAGCCCAAAGATCATCTAGAAAAGTGATCCCTAGCCTAAGGAACTCGTTGGTATCTTCAGCACACCTTTTTAGTGGATAGAACTCCCAGAAAGTGAAACCCTAGTTTTCACCAGTACCAAAAGTACCAGAAAACCAAAAGTACCAGGAAACCAGAAATACCAGAAAACCAGAAGTTCTAGAAAACCAGAAGCACTAGTCCAAAAATCTGCTAGTCAAGTTTGAAGGGGATTTTTTTTTTTTTTTTGAAATCTAACCACACCAGACTACTCGCCTCAGCCAAGCACACCTCCTGGTAAGTTCAAAATTCAATTCTGACCATTTTCATTTTTTGGTCATTTTCCTAGCTCCAGGTAAAAGATGTCTGCAAGCACTAACCTTGTTGACAAGCTAGAAGGTGTGGAAAACTTTCGTGCCTAGAAGTATAGGATTGCACTCATTCTTGAAGAGAATGAACTAGCAAGAATTCATTAAAGATAATGTACCAGAACCCGCCGATGTTGCAGCTAAAGGAAAACACCAAAAAGACACAGTTAGGGCCAATAGAATCATTGCAGATTCTATCAAAGATCACTTAATTCCTCAAGTGGCCTCAAAGAAGACTCCAAAATAAATTTTTGATGCCCTAACTCGATTATATGAAGGAAGGAACATCAATCGAAATATGAATCTAAGAACTCAACTCAAGAATACAAGTATGCAGAAAGGATAAACAATTCAGGAATATTTCTCGAGATAATCACAATTCAAAGAACAACTAGAAGCTAACTCCGTAAGAGTTCCAGATGATAAGAAATATGTTTCAAAGATCAGATGCTACAACTGTCAAAATTTGAGACACTTTTCCTATGAATGTCCTCAAGGAAAAGGGAAAAGAAAGCATCAAGAACATGTGGCAGAGGAAGAGGAATCTCCTCCCTCTAAGAAATCTTTAGTAGAAATTGAGAAATATGTACTTTAAGTTGAAGATAGTTGATCTGAAGAAAGATAGCAAATGGTGGAGTCTGTGGAGCCTCCCCACACACACAAAAAAAAGATAAGTATTCATATTTATTTTTAGTATCTTGTTTACTTTAATACTTTATCGTTACAAGTTACATTTTTGTGAGAATGTTAATTAACCTTGTTTTATTTCAGTGTCTATGAAGACTTATAAAAGAAGAGGATAAAGAAAGAGATAAAATATTTATTTCAGGTATGATCACTTATGAGAGTGAAAAAGGTATGTGTCTAGCTATGATAGTAAGGGAAAAATTGGTAATTTCATAGCTAGAGTGAAAAAGAGTATGAAAGTCTTATTCATGATTAGGGGTCAGATATGTACATGGTTGAACAAGTTTTTCTTAAGAAAAGATGTGTACTACTCTGATAGAAATCATGATATAGTTTTATTTGATTACTGCTTATTGTTACTGACTGATTGCTTAAGTGATATATCTCAGAAAGCATACTGTAAGTAAGTTTATAGGTCTCAGAATAAAGAACTTATGCCTTGAATTGCAGAAGTTAGACAACATGAGAAGGACTTATGATATCGTGACAGTCAGTAAAGACCAAATAGTATCCAATATTTATATAGGAGCAGGAGGCTCCTAAAGATGCAAAACAGAAATGTTCAAGATGAAGAGAAAGATAGATACTCAGATATAGTTGATGAAATGCAGGTAACTGCAGGTTGTTCCACTACCGTTCTTATAGATGCAGAGGGAGCAGGTTGATCCAGTATGAAGTCAGAAGGAAAGAAATGTTTGAATTCAAGAAGGCACCTAGGATATTACAGAAGAAAACTTCAAGGATGATGATTATAAGCTCTTAGTTTGGTGCAAGAGGGAGCTATGTCTTTGAGTTTGAAATGGAGGATCGTGATTTGGTGCAGTTAGGAAAGAAGATGGATGGTGCCCAGATATTTTGATCAAGATGAAATTTATCCAGTAGATGGATGGTGCCCAACAGGTGGGTAGCATGGTATTATACCATGGAAAGATTTTTGGACCACAAGAGATTTTTTTTCCAGATCCCATAGCTAGACCTTCGTAGAAAAGAGAAGATACCTTCGTAGAGAAGGAATGAGAAATCCCACGGGTATACCTTAGTAGAGAAGGAAGAGAACTTCATTGAGAAGGAAGAGACCTTCGTAGAGAAGGGGAATGATAAATTTGCCAAGATTGGCCTCTGTCCAAGTGTTGAGTTTTGGATACTCTAGGGACATGCTAGAATACCCTTGTAGAGAGGGGTGTGACCACCCTTGTAGAGAGGAGTGTGGATGTTTCTCTAAGGGGTAGCAGGAAGATACTCTCCTCTGGCCAAGGATTGAGTAGCCTAGAACACAAACCTTGACCATGTGGAATGGTTAGTTGGCTCTTGAGGTTTGTGTCGTGATTCTACGTGGATCATAGAAAGGGAGTCTAGTCTTGTCCAGGATAGCATCTTAGCTTATCTAGTTCATGTGGGGTGACTAGGACTGAAGCTATGGTAGTAGTACTCCCTAGTGGATGGGTGAGATAGAAGAATACAAGAGAAGGGAGAACATAAAAGGAATGGAAAAACTCATAGAATATCTTATGTGTGAAGAAGATAAGATATCTTCTTTGTGAAGATAAGAAAGAGTATCTTTTGTGTAAAGATGAAAGAAAGAAAGAGTATCTTCTACGCAAAGATAAAGAGAACAAAACTTCCGATGATTTATAGATATTCCAGTCATGATTCCAGATAACCAAGTGGATTATATTGATGCCTCATGTTATCCATTTGATGTTGTTACCCAGTTGATGATGTTGATGATGTTACCTAGTTGATGATGTTGCCCAGTTGATGATGTTATCCAGTGGATGTTGTTACCCAATTAATGATGTTATCCAATTGATGTTGTTACCCAGTTGATGTTGCTGCCCTCTCTCTCTCCTGATGATGTTGTACAATACCCTTCTTGTTAAGGGGGAGTGTTGAAATATTGTAACTGAAAAGAGTATTCTATTTATTATTGATGTATTATTCATTAGATCAATCCCCTTTTGTGGATTTATCATGTCGGGCATTGTAAATGACCAAATCCCCTTTTGCGGATTGGTGAAAACCTAATTGTAATATGCAAATTAAGAAGTCGGCCCCCAAGAAAATTAAAGTGGTTCTAACCACCCAGAAAGACAAGTCGACCATGCCAGTGAAGAGACACCTCCTTTCATCACATGCCAATTTGTATAAATAAAGGAATCCAGCCACTCATTTGTTCACTCACTCATTCGATCATCCAGAAAGCAAGTTTGGTAGCTGCAGTTGGAGAAGAAGGAAGAGAGAGAGGCACATTAATTGGGAGAGGATATTCTCTAGTGTTTGTTTTATTGTCTTAGCATTGTATTGGATATATGTATTAAGGAAGTTTTTGATGGGTTTTCTTCCCCATGAGGATTTCCCAGGAGAAATGTTGTGTATCTTGTGATTTTGTTTCTCTTAGTGATCCTATCTATGCTATGGTTATCTAGTAAATTGAAATGTAACCTACTAATAGATTAAACTTTAACATTTATTACCTTAGAGTTTAATATCTTGAGTGCCCTACTTCACCTGGGAGTTGTTCACACATTGATGGGTTATTTAGAGGTCATTTGAGGCTTTATTATGGAGTTCTCCTCTCTTGGGCATAGTTTCCAAGGTTGACATGGTTATTTTATTGTTGGAGAGGTTGGAACACTTCTCTAGGGAACACTTTCTCTTGTGTACATGGTTTGGTGAAAGTTGTTGATGGTATTGGAAACAATGCATGGTTTTGTCATGGACATTGATGAATTCTAACCACCTTGGCACTTCTTCATAGGGTGCACTTCACATGGATATATTTTAATATCTATTGGTTGGTTGAGGTAGTTACATGGCACAATTGTTTAAGGCATACCTCTTATAGGTGGTATCTCATATTTATTGCATGGATGTTTTAGCTACACATATCATCTTTTGACCTTCATTGGAAAGTGCCCTTACCTCTTTGAATTGACACATATATTATTTTATTTGAGGTGGCTATGAATGGTCTTTATTGGAAGGAATATGGCAGACTTGGAGGGATAGACATGTTTCCTTCACATGCTCTTGCTTCATCCTCTTACTATATTTGGAGCACATTCTTGGAGGGAGAACTTGTGGAGACACTTCTTTCTATTATTGGAGGTATATATTTTATTATTTCATGGATTTTTGGCATGGTCAAAACCCTAATTTTCCCTTAACTCCTTGGATTTTTCTTGTTGGAGATGGTCCTCTTTCTATTTTTAGGTTTGACTACTTCATTTCTTATGGAGCGCTCCATCTACTTGGTATCTTACACATTCATCCATGGGGTTGGTTGCATCGGGATTCACACATGTGGATTGGTTACATGAATGTTTTGGACCACTTTCTATTTTTTGAGGTTGGTTATGGAGCATTTTCCTAGGAGGATTATTTTTTTGTTATTTTGCTCATGCACCTTGGACGGTGTACTTTGTGAGCTCTTCTATGTGGATCCTTGAACATATCCTACTAGGTTTAACATTATTTAATTATATTTTGCATACATACATATTGGATGGAAAATTCATGTGGACATATTATGTGTTTACCTAGTTCTCATGCATATTCTTAGATGCCCTCTCTTGGTGCAATCTTTTTCCTATTTTTGGAGGGGGGCGAGTTCTCCCTGAAAGGCTTGTGTCCACATGTTGTGACATGGTTGACTATGGATTGAGGAGGGATATAACTATTCCAAATACACACACACACACACACACATATATATAGAATTGTCATGGATTTAGTTACCAAATAATGATTTGTTATTGTATGAGAAAACAGACTCACACTATAAATATGAGCTCTCTCTCCATTGCAATGGTTGTTGAGAATTTGGAGAATTAAGGAGATCTCCCCTTGGAATTCATTTGTACATCATATGCTTGGATATTTATTGGAACATCACTATTTTTAATCCTCTTTTTAATGATGTATAATGTAAATATGATATATGGTTGTGGGCCAAGCGATGCAATATGTAAACATTGTATATAAAAAATAATAAAATAAAATGTGATGCCGATTGTAGATAGGCATGAATTGATTCATGGGGGTTTAGTTTCCACAAGAGAGAAGGGGTCTAAAGGTGTTTTATTCACGTGTCTTAAATCCTAGGCCATTTCCTAAAATTATTATTTTGAGCAAATCTTCTAATTTTTCCCTTGAGCATATAAGAGCCCAATCAATGAGTACATGTAAGAGAGTGGGTGTGAAAAATCACATCCCATAGTTATTGGGAGCATGGGGTTGAAGTACAATCAACATTGGGGAGTGTGAGAGTCAACTTGATTGGGTAATAAGGAAATTTGAATTGCTATTGTGGGTAGTTTTTACATGCAAATTTTGGGACAACAAGATGATGTTGAGTGTTGGAATTGGAGGATAGACATAATAACTCTTACGAGCAATTTGTGGGTGTTGTAAAATGCATGAAGAAAAAATTTGTTAGGTCTATAGAGTGATTTTTGTTTTGCAGACAAATGATTTGTTGCTGAGAGTTTCATGTTGCAGTTGTAATTCCCTAGAGTCCTCAGTAAGAGAAATTCCTAGAAAACATGTGCTATATCCCTTAAGGGAAGTGGGGATAGCCTAAGGGACTATGTAGTAGAGAAGGGAATCCCATTCCTTGGGTTGTGTAGGTTGCAGGGAAGAGATATGGTGGATTAGGACGGATGTAGGAAACTAACTTGTTGTAAGTGGACAATAGACACCATTTCTTGTGGATTCCTAACCCTAGCTTGGGGTGACTTGTTTTTGAGATCTAGAACAACAAGTCTATGGTTGAGTGGAACGTTTGTCCTTTGTAGTTGGTTGCACATTTGGTTTAAAATATAATTTTCATCTCTATTCAATGTTTTTATTTATGGGTTTATATATTGTTGTGCATAAACTTTGTGTTTTGGGTGATTACATGTTGATATGTGTATGTTTAATTAGGTGCATTCATGTTTATTGAAATTGTTGTTAGATGCATGGGCGTTTTAGTCTGTTACATGCATTTTAATTAATGGTATCAGAAAATTAAAATTTTATTATTATGGGTTAGTATTGGGGGGTGCTACAGAGTGGTATCAGAGCCTCTGATTCAACACCAGACCTGTATGGGCCAAAAAATATTGTGAATTCTGTAAATTCGTTGTTGAAGAGTTTTCATCTACAATGGATTGGGGAAGTTGTAGAACCAGAGTGAAATTCCCAAATTTTATGAGAAAATTTAGGTCAAATTGCACTCATAATGGTTGAAGAGATGATTAATGGCATCAATATGTAGGTTGTAGAGTTAAATTTGGCTTGAGAGGTCAAATTTTCATTTTAATGGTGATTAAAGAGTTTGGAGAATCAATGGCACAAATTTTTTAGACATTAAGAATCAACGATCGAGAATCATTTGCAGGATTGGATAATTTTGACGAAGTTTGGAAAGTTTTATAAATCAACGACTGAGATCACTTTAATCTTGAAAATCAACGACCTAGTTTCGTCCTAGGTTTGGTAAAAATTTCCAACTTTCAAGATTCGAGGAAATTCGTGGTTAAAAGTTGGTTCATCGAAGAAAATCGTCGATGGACAATAACAATGTCTTATGGCCTATAGATTTCATGTTTGGAAAATTTTGGCGAAGTCCGAAAACAAGTGAAAGGGAATCGTTGATGGCGGATATAGCTCGGGTTTGGAAAACTTTGGTGAATTCCAAACAAAATTGAAAGGGAATATCCTACCGCTGATGGTCGATGTCTGATGGACGATAGAGGTCGGGTTTAAATGTTTTTGGTGAAGTCTAGAAAAAAGTGAAAGGGAATTGCCAATGGTTGATAGAGTTTGGGTTCAAATTTTTTTGGAGAAGTTTGAATAAAAGTGAAAGGGAATAATCGATGGTTGATGGTTGATGGTCGATGAAGGGTTTTAGAGATCATCGAAGAAGTAAGATAAGGAAATATAAAGAGAAAGAAAATAAAGAGGAGAGGATCATAAAGGGAAGGAGAAAACAAACAATTTATAAAAAAAAGTCCAGAGCCAAAAACTTGTTTTGTCCATAATAGGAGCATTTCGACTCAGATGGATGAAATTTTAGGTGTGTTTCCATAATAATGAGGGCCACAAGAATTCCATTGAGGGTCACTGTTTAATTATGCTGTTTTTTTTTGAAAAATGAAATTAATGACTTTTGAAGATTAGTTGTTCTTAGTAATCAGGGCCTAGAAAAAGGTGCAAATTTTATAGGGAGTCCAAAAATTCGGCATGAAGATACCCATTTGAGATCCTAGAAAAATTCAGAAGGGTTTGGTGTGGGGATACCCAAACAAGACAAAATCCACTATTGTTGGGTGTGTTTAAGATATTTTTGAAATCTTTGGAGGAGTAAAAGGGATCCTAGATCAAAAATATGGAAAACATTATTTAATCGACTTTTTACCTATACATCAATCTAGACAACTTTGTTTTGAGGTTTTTTTTCCCAGTTTCGCTCCATTTGGGGCATAACCAATTTTGGATAAAATTTATAGGTATGGAGAAATTGCAAAAGCATAAAGTCATCAATTCTTAATTTGTATAGAATTTAACTAGAGCATCGTATTCCAAATGATAAAGTTGATGTGTATTAAATATAATAAATTATATCTATGCTTGATATAAAAAAAATATGATTCATGATTGATTTTCTTCTACAGGTGGTAAAAATGATTTCTCAAATAAGTTTCAATAGTGAAAACATAGCACAAATGAGTAGAAAAATACAAAATTTAGAAGGTTGTAAATTTTAGCTCAGAACTTAAAATGAGGTATGAGTGTAGTTGTTGGAAAGATAATTAAGAGGAAAATGTATTTGAAAAATCGAAATTAGATTCCAATACATCTATATCTTTCACAAATTCATCTAAAGCATGACCTGTAATCTAATTAATGGATTATTTTACAATATACAAGATTCTAAGGATAATAGTTGCATGCACATTTCATGAAAAATTAGAAGTACAAGAACGTAGATTTGGTTCCTATATGAGAACTATATATATGGAATATTCTCAATGGTATTACAACCATGAGGTTGAGCTCATAAGTCTACATGTTAGCATGGGAAATTCAGAGACCAAGTCCAATGGACATAGGGGCAAAGTGGATCATGTAGAGCTGGACGATATTACGAGGATATTGCAAAAATAAGTGTAGATATATAGGGAAGACAATGAAATGATGATGAGGGCTGAGGAGGAGCTGCTATAAAGTTTGAATATGCTACAGAAACAAGTTAATAAATATTCTAGCACAAAACAAACGACCAGTGCAAGGCAAGTAGAAGTATCTATATCTCATGATAGGAGGGATGGCCATGAGGGATATATACAATCAAGGAGTGTTATCATGAAGAATCATCATCATCGTCATCATCATCATCATCATAATCATTCACTAGGAAACTCAACCAAAAGAGAGCGTGCATATTCAAGTTTGGAGAGCATTCCAAGTGTGTCCCTTATTCGAAGATAGAGGAGTAGGTTTGAGGTAGATAATTTAAAAGGATATATTAGGAATATTAAGCCTCCTAATTTTGATGGTGATAATAAGAAACATGAACATTTGGAAGCATGGATTTTGGGAATGATAAAATATTTCCAACTGCACAAATATTCATCAAATATAGAAGCCATAATTACAACCTACCATCTTCAAGGAAAATCATCTATGTGGTGGTATCATCTCAAGCACGTTAAGAATATTGATGAAAAGACAATTTCATGGAAGCAATTCAAGAGATATTTCCACCAGCAATACTCATTGGAGAATTATTATGACAAGAAGATGAAAGAGTTCTTTGAACTCAAGCTTGGAAGCATGATAATGGAGGATCATGAGAGGAGGTTCTTTGAATTACTGAAGTATGTTGGCTTCATGAAGGATGAGAAGGTTAAAATTCAAATATTTTTGAGTGGGATACCTTCTTTATACAATGATAAGATACATTATGACAAACCCAAGACATTGGAATAGACCACAAGGAAAGAAACCCAAGACATTGGAATAGACCACAAGGAAAGCAAAGTACCTTTATGATCATAATAGAGGAAGACCCACTTTCCAAAAGGCTTGGGATGAGAAGAAGAAATGAAAGATGGAGCAAATAAAGAAAGTTTTTAAGCCACCATTTTATAGAAATAGCTATCAAGTATATCAGGAAGGGAAGTTGGCACAAAATGAACCCAATATGACATATTCATTTGGGAAAAATCCAATACAACATCTTATAAAATGTTGGGGATGTGAGGAAGATCACTTGTATAAGTATTTCCCTTCCAAATGAGAAAATATGAGGATTGTTCACAATATTAAGGAGGATGATACAGTTGAGGAAATGGGAAGAATAATTCCAAGGATGTATGCATGCTTGGACAACAAGTAAGCAGAGTACCAATCTCCCATGATTGAAGTAGAAGGTAAAATTGATAATCAAACCGTAGCCATTTTAATTGACTTTGGAGCTATCCATAATTACATAAATCTTAATCTTGTTGAAATATTTTGTTTGCAAAGAATCAAACATGAGAAATCTTGGTTGGTTCAGCTAGACATGGGAGCTAAGAGCAGGATTATTGAGCTAGTTAACGGTTTTCCAATGGACATGAATGGACTCAACACAAATGTATATTTGAACATCATACCTTTGGGTTCATATGACTATTTGATTGGTATGGATTGGTTGGACAAGCCTCATGCTATCTTGGATTTCTACAACAAGGAATTCACCTATCTTGATGAGGAAGGGAAATAATGAATTGTACAAGAGATTCTGAGGCTTATATCTATTAGAGAAATTTTAGCCATGTAGTTAAAGAAGAGTTTCAGGAAAGGATGAAATATTTATGCAGCCCACATGGAAGAGGTAGCCAAAGATAAAATGCCAAGTGTTGAAGGCCATCTAGTCTTGAAATATTTTGAGGATGTATTTGGGGATATGTCAGGGTTTCCACCAAAGAGAGACATCGATTTCTCCATTGATTTGGTCCTAGGAGATTCCCCTGTTTTAAAGACTCCTTATAGGATAGGCACACCAACATTGAAGGAATTGTAGATGTATCTTGAAGAAATTTTGAATAAGGGGTATATATTCCCAAGTGTGTCACCTTGGGGTGCCCCAATGCTCTTTATGAAAAATAAGGATGGAAACTTAAGGCCCTGGACATTGATTTCAAAAGACTGAATAAGGTTACCATAAAGAACAAATATATTTTTCAAAGGATTGTGATCTATTTGATCAACTGAAAGGTGCATGGATATTTTCCAAGATTGACTTAATTTCATGCTATCATCAAGTGAGAATAAAAGAATAAGATATCAACAAGACAACATTTAGGACAAGATATGGACATTATGAGTTTGTGGTGGTTCCATTTGGGATATCAAATGCACCATTCGTCTTCATGTGTCTGATGAATGGAGTGTTCATGGAACATTTGGACAAGTTTGCAATTGTTTTCTTAGATGATATACTCATTTACTCAAGGCCAGAGGAGGAGAATAAGAAACATTTAAGGATGGTGGTACAAGTATTGAGGGAACACCAATTGTACGATGTTGTAGTCTAGGGGAAAGTACAAGAAGGTTTCAAATAGATCCTTACACAGAGAATTACACACTACAACATTATATATAAGAGCACACAGACATATAGAAGAACATACACAAGTAGAGGTGAACCATCAATATATTTTATTATATATGAGTCTAGAACAACTTATGTATTCCCATTACATGCTAGTGTATATATATGTGTGATATGCAGTTACTCGTTGGTCGCATTCCTTAACCAGTAGGTCGGTGCTAACTATCTATTCGACTAACTTCCTAACCAACTACTACAGTCGACTTGGATAGTCGTATGACGGGTCTAGTCAGTGGGGCCAACTAGCCCCTACAACACCCCCCCCCCCCCCCCCTCCTCAATTACTTTCTTGTTGTGAGCAAGAGGGGAGTGTGACAAAATGCATTTTTTTCTATTATGTCCTCTTTGAGGTTATTACAAAATGAGAGAAAAGAAGAAGAAGAAAAGAGAGGATGTTGAAGATGGATCATGGTGTGAATTTTTTGCTTCATAGATTTCCTGATGGTTACATTGGCTGCTCTTTTGTATCTTAATGGGCCTCCCACTAGTGTATTGTTACGCTGACTGGTAGGGTTGTTTCATCATTTCCAAGGTTCTACAATCCTTGTCTTCATGTCTAACTGACTTACAAAAGTTACAAAATGTACTCTTCAGAAATGTCTGGTATTTCTGTATCAGGGGGAAGTGATAGGGATCATGCCCATGCGTTTTTAAAATCTCACACCATGGTCCTCCTGAAGCCAAAGGGTTTGGCATACCCACTCCAAAATACTATGAAAATAATGGACACTCATTCTTGTGATGATCTTCTTTCCTATTCATTGTACACTAGACATCTTCTTTTTTCTCCTTTCCTTTGTTATGATTTAATTAGAATGTTAAGTTCTTCAGATCTTGCTTCATCTCTTCCACAACTGGATATGTATGTTTGTATCAGTTTTCCTCTAGTTGTAAGGATGCTTGCAGGGCCTCACCCTGACTTTGGAATTTTTGTTGTCTCAAAGGATACTTCAAGTGTGGCAACAATGAGTTAACAAACAAGTGCCTATGATGTGTATCATCAATAGTGTACTTTAACTTACCTTTTAACCTATTGAATTTTTGGTCCACTTCTCAAACTGATTCTTCTGGTTTCTACTTGATCTCTATCATTTCATTCATAAATTGGTCTTCTGAACTTGGCTTTTGGAATTTATTTATTAATTGCCTCTTCACATATGCTACAGTTGTAGGTGTCCCTATTGGGTTATTTGTTGAGAGACCCATGTGCCAATCTAATGCACGGTCTCGAAAAGTGATTTCCAACTGCACAACCTTTGTATCCTCGTCTGTAATTTTCTTTGCTTCCCATATATTCTCATAGATGAACACATGTTTTTCTGGATCATCTAACCCATCCCCTTGGAACTCTCATAACCTAATTGTTGGATCTTGACCTGCCATTGTGAAATTTGCTGAACTACCACCTCTGCGCGGTGTAGAAAATTGACTCCTACTTGTTGAACTTGCACTTATGCTACTGGACCTACGTCTTGAAAAAAATATTCTACCACTAATTACTTGTTGGTTAACTGCCTTTTCTTCTTCAGTTGTGTTAGTCGCACATGGGGTTGTGGGTTCCACATTAATTCAGGAATGGAATGGAGAGCCTTCTTCTACGCTGTACCTAAGACCTTTGGCTTTCTTTTCATACATAACATGTAAGATATCCTCAATATTCCCTGTGGCGCGAAGATCCTCTACCTCTTCTTCATTTCTATCCAAGTGCTCTCACTCAGTTACTGCCCTCTTCTTATTATTCATCTTATACTGGTAGGGTCGTCCGCTACGCATCACACCTGCATTCCTTATGATTTTCTCGGTTTTTTCATCATCCATCATGATGAGGTCCATTGCTTCCTCCTTTTGGCTACTCTTTAGAGCCTTCTCCATTTCTCGGATCTTCCTTATTTCTGGTATTTCATAAATGTCCAGAAATTCAGAAATGTCTGGTATTTCTGTATCAGGGGGAAGTGATAGGGATCATGCCCATGTGTTTTTAAAATCTCACACCATGGTCCTCCTGAAGCCAAAGGGTTTGGCATACCCACTCCAAAATACTGTGAAAATAATGGACACTCATTCTTGTGATGACCTTCTTTCTTGCACATTGTACACTAGACATCTTCTCTTTTCTCCTTTCCTTTGTTATGATTTAACTAGAATGTTAAGTTCTTCAGATCTTGCTTCATCTCTTCCACAACTGGATATGTATGTTTGTATCAATTTTCCTCTAGTTGTAAGGATGCTTGCAGGGCCTCACCCTGACTTTGGAATTTTTGTTGTCTCAAAGGATACTTCAAGTGTGGCAACAATGAGTTAACAAACAAATGCCTATGATGTGTATCATCAATAGTGTACTTTAACTTACCTTTTAACCTATTGAATTTTTGGTCCACTTCTCAGACTGATTCTTCTGGTTTCCACTTGATCTCTATCATTTCATTCATAAATTGGTCTTCTTAACTTGGCTTTTGGAATTTATTTATTAATTGCCTCTTCACATATGCTACAGTTGTAGGTGTCCCTATTGGGTTATTTGTTGAGAGACCCATGTGCCAATCTAATGCACGGTCTCGAAAAGTGATTTCCAACTGCACAACCTTTGTATCCTCGTCTGTAATTTTCTTTGCTTCCCATATATTCTCACAGATGAACAAATGTTTTTCTGGATCATTTAACCCATCCCCTTGGAACTCTCATAACCTAATTGTTGGATCTTGACCTACCATTGTGAAATTTGCTGAACTACCACCTCTGCGCGGTGTAGAAAATTGACTCCTACTTGTTGAACTTGAAGAAATTATTCTACCACTAATTACTTGTTGGTTAACTGCATTTTCTTCTTCAATTGTGTTAGTCGCACATGGGGTTGTGGGTTCCACATTAATTCAGGAATGGAATGGAGAGCCTTCTTCTGTGCTGGACCTAAGACCTTTGGATTTATTTCATACATAGCATGTAAGATATCCTCAATATTCCCTGTGGCGCGAAGATCCTCTACCTCTTCTTCATCGCTATCCAAGTGCTCTTGCTCAGTTACTGCCCTCTTCTTATTATTCATCTTATACTGGTAGGGTCGTCCGCTACGCGTCACACCTGCATTCCTTATGATTTTCTCGGTTTTTTCATCATCCATCATGATGGGGTCCATTGCTTCCTCCTTTTGGCTACTCTTTAGAGCCGTCTCCATTTGTCGGATCTTCCTTTGTGCTTTCCCCAACTTTCCCATGTGCGTATAGTGACATAACTATCTGATTCCATGGTCATCGCGCCTTTATCATGTAATAAGATTTTGATTGATGTGTAAAGAGACCTAATATACCTTCCTTTGGGTCCCTTCAATAAATATTTCTCTGCAACAGTGTATGACTTCATTGTATCTACTGCAAACTCAATGATAAACCCTGCAATAATGCTCTCTAACCAGAAATCCACTATGGGTGTGAATTTATTATTAACTCTTTCCAACTGTGCGATATTTTCAGTAGTCCACACTACTCGCCTAATCCAGTTAGTCGGATGGGTATCCTTCAACCTTAACAACCATTCTTGTAATAACTCTAGAAATAAACACAAATATTCTTTATGCAAATCAATAAACACATACCTCTGCAGGTACTGGCGCGATGTATACCTGGAACCCTTATTGTCTTTCTGCACGAACTCTAACTGCTTTGTCTCTAACCATATTTCAATCTCTTGCTTCGTAGGATTCTATGGCCTGAACATCCCTTACTACATCTTCTTCACCAAATCCTTTCCTGGCTCTCCTTTTGAAATTGTAACCAACAACATAACCATTTGTTGCACTTATGGGATGACCCAAGTTTTACCTTCTCCAACAAAACCCTTATCACCATTGGCCCTTCTGGCAAACCAGAAGGTTACATTGCGCACAGAGTGCACATCATAGTCTCATCCGAGATGGTTTATGGGGGACTGCAGGATGCATATGTCTATAGTCGTGGAAGGATTTTGGGGGATTTCCTTCCTTACTTCTTCTTTCTACGTAACCATGCATTTTATTATCCTATTCATCAGGTCCATTCCTTTATTCATTCATTCATTCACTTGCATATTTAATCTAGTGCACGTTATAAGTAAATAATCCATTCATCTATCTAACCATGAAGAAATAATAACACATTCAAACACATTGCACACATGGTTTTACAGTGGTTCACCCCCCCTGGGGTTACATCCACAAAGATCTTTTGCTTCTTTTCTTATTCTTTCAAAAGTGATGCACGCATTACATCATAGTAAAGAGTAGTCAGGTGGAACAAAATCGCACCAAGCTCCACAACTTGCAACTTGACCCTCAGTTACTTTGACCACATCAGAACTCTACAACTCTTGAAACAAACTACAACTCCCAAAAACTCCAAAACAGGTTCTCCCAAAACAGACAAGATACTTATACGGATCAATAGGTGTCTATGATAATCATCGATGCCCCTCTAATCTCCATCATACCCCTTATTTATATTACAAAAATGGGTTAGAAACCCTTACAATACATCCCAAAACCCTAACCTGAACTAGGCTAGGTTTGTTCACACTTGTGCCAGATTTCCACAAATCCTATCGCACACGTTGTTTTTCCTCAAAATGTGGCGTGTTGTTCTGCCTCACTTGCTGCATTGTTATCCAAACATGCCTTCTCCAACACACACACATGCACACACACACACATAAAGAAGTCGTGCAAATGCATAGAGGGAACAACACCTCAAGGTGAAACTTTTTTATCTTGAAAAAAAATGAAGAAATGTTTGCACCTCAAAAGGATTTGAATATTTAATACATTTAAAAAACTAAAATTAATATATATAAGTAATTCAAATATGATTGAAAAAAAATGTTTCATATAAATAAGAGGTTAAATTAAACCATAAAATAGTATTTGGTTTTATATATGGCATGTAAGATGTTATTAGAAAACATAAAATTCCAATAAAGATAGTCTAATGAATGACCATAAGAAATAAGAAATGGCATGATTTTCCTTGAATGGTCTTAATGAGTGAACTCATATTAACCCATAAAAACCAATAATGACTATACTCGATAAACAACCAAATTATAATATATTTTACTAGTAAGTGGATATTAAATATTATATTTGAAGAGGATGATACAATGTAATAAGTATGATGTAACACCTATTTGACAAAATATTCTATTCGATGACGGTGACACAATCTAACAAGTATGATGTAACACATATTTGAAAAATGGTTGGATTCTCATTCGATGTATATTTGAAATGACTTTTGCACACGTGGCGTTTGTAAATTTTTTTATCTAGAGTTTCACTTTTATCAAAACATGTGCATGACAATATCAAAATGACGTTCGTGCACTTCTCAGATTTTATTCACAAATGACGTTCTTGCACTTCTCATACTTTTATTCACAATGGAAGGATGAGGTTGACTAAACATGGACGTTTATTAACACTATAAAATAATCCTTTAACTAAATGGATAAAATTATATTCACTTCACTGTTATTTATCTTTTAAAATAAAACGTGCGAACGTGTCTACAAGCTGAATCGGCACAGCTAAAGTTCGAGATCTTTTTCCCCTTTTCAGGATCAGATCACATGCA
>ML785842.1:193313-205644 GCA_009831015.1 Picea engelmannii | reverse complement strand
TTTGAATGATGATGGATATTATGCAATCCATTATGTGAATGCCAATTCTATGAATGTTTAACGTTATTTGAATTATGATGGATATTATGCAATCTATTTCTAACTTGAAAATTTTGACATTTAAAGTTGTTGGTACGTGGATACCGAATTGAGATTATGGTTAAATGCATTTACATGATGATAAAACATAGATATGTATGAGTTTGTGTTATAGACTAATCTGGAGGTCAATGAGCTATGAAATAGCCAAAGGATAATGATAATAAAAAGTTGATGTCATGAACACCAACCGAGAAACAATATGGTATGAATATTTGTATGTGAAATAATGTTGGTTCGAATGCATTGCTATGATATATGGACCAGTGCAGTTTTTTTAGGTGGTGAGACTGCCTAAACCTGAATATATGATGACAAAATTTCCAGCAACACAGTGCCACTGTATGTTCCATGGTAGGGTGTGGACCCTAGTCCTATTAGGAGGGGTGGAAGAATTTCCCACCGTGTATCCTCTGAAACCTAGAGTCATGGGAGGACGGTGTTAGCTCATGCTCCCCTAGATGTGTGATGATGACTATCAGTTCAATGTTGGGGAATCTTGGTCAAGAGAGTTGAAACTTCCGCTTATGGGTTCTATTTGGAGTTAGGTCAATATAGTTGACGCTCCAAGATAGTCCAACAGATGAAGGATAGGGATGGAATATGGAAGTAAGTTAGGGAGGAATGATGACTAGAAGTAGTTGAGAGTGTGTGGGAATTCGCCTTATAGAAGAATTTCTTGATTTCCTCTTTTTGAAAAAAAATAAAAATATGTATATATGTATGTTTATATTTACTTAAATAAACTACAATTATCTAAGTGAATGTTGTTTGTGCTAAATTATTGTAATTGAGGAATTTCATGAACATTTTAAATAGTTTACTATCTTTTATGAAATAAATAGTCTTCTTGATTGGATTGGACACATACAAGAATTACTTTAGGTGTAATAATTATTTTCATTAGTACATGTACGAGTCTTGTATGTTCTAGTTACACATGTATGCCTTACACATGTACACTAGTATGTATCTTTTTTTTAAATTGATGATGTTGTTTATTTGATGTGGATGTATGAACCATGTGTCATTACCCTTGTATTGCAAATTACTCTAACTTCGGGACGAAGTTTCTTGAAGGGTGGGTGTATGTAACAATCCTAATTAACTATATAATTATCATGGTTGATAAATATTAATTTAATTAATTATTAAAATAAAATTATTGAGTCTTTATTATAATATTATTAAAATTGGTAGCTGAAGTAATTAATGGGAGGGATATGGTGGTTGAGGAATTAATGAGGGATAAGGTGGTTGGAGAATTGAAGGAGGGAGAGGGATTCGAGGGAGGAGTATAAGGAAGAGGGGGGAGGACTTGGAGAGGGATATTTTTTGGTTGTCTAGTTTTGGGAGGTGAAATTGGGGAAGAAGGAGGAGGAAGAAATTCTAAAAGGAAGAGAGTAGTGAACAATTTGGTTTTGGGAACTCTTACATGGGCACAATTGTTGTTTAGAATTTTTGGCTCAGGGGCCAGGAAACTGCAAGCATTCCTGGAGCTAGGGAGCCGAAGAGGCTATTCCTAGTTGGCTGGGAGGTTAATACTCAGTTTGGGAAGTTGGACAGGATCATCAACAACTAGGAAAGGGATAAATAAACTAAGCTTCGGGTTGAGGTAGATGCTTTATGCATTTTATGCTATCATTATATTGTTGTTGATTATTATGTTGTTAGTATGTTGTTGTTGCTATTTTGTTTGTTGATATGTTGTTAGTATGTTGTTGTTATTAGCTTGTTGTTGATTATCATGTTGTTGTCAATTAATATGTTGGTAGAAATTGTCAATTATTAAGTTGGTAGAAAAAAATCAAGAAAGGAAATTCTAAACTAAGTAGCAGTAATTAAAGAAGTAGATTAGAAAGTATTTATTTATTTTTATGAGGCTCTATAATTTAGGCCTTACAGATATTGTATTTAAAGAATATTGTTACAGTGAAAACTCAATTATGGCCTCTCATTATGCAATGCACATCACAATACAAATTAGCTAAAATTTTGGTGTCTTTTCTATGAGAAGATATGTAATGACTATGTTCATTTGAAAAAGTCCCATAATGAGAGGCTAAAACCACAGTTTTTAATCATTCCAAAAACACTAAGAGGACAAGACCCTAATATGAAACAACCCTAACCCTAACATGAAGTTAGGGTTAAGTGGGTATGTTGAGTTGGATGAACTTTATACATTTGCACTTAAAAGGATCCTTGATAGATCATGAATTATTTTATTTGTGCTCCATTTTGGCTCTTATTTATCTCATTGGAAGGTAATTAGCATATGAAGTCTTTTCCCATGGCATTAGGACCTGGTGTAAAAAATGCAAAAATCCATGGGAAGGTCTTGAAAATTTATGACATGGAATTTCCAATATCTGGACTATTTTTGAGATGGCCTAGTATGGTTATCTAGATCAATCACTACCCATTGAGTATAAATTGTCTCTATTCCGTCAATTTTTGATTTCAAATGGGGAATTTTTTGTTGCATTTGGTTCTTAGTGAACCACTTTCTTAGGTGAAGAAGTTGTGTTGCTTTGATATCTTGATATAGTGGTTTATTTTCTTGGAGGGTTCTATTCAATTTGGTTTTCATGATACAATGCATTGCATCTTGCTCAATGTAGTTAGGGTTGAGATTTGTAGTGTCTAACTACTCCTCCACCACTCGGGTGTCCAATAAAGGTGGAAAGTATGCTTGAAGAAACTCCACATTAAATGTAAGGTGTAAGCCGAGGAAGGGTGAGAGATTCGATCCAAAAAAATTCTCACTTATGGCCTCGGTGATAGTGCATGGTTGATATCAATGTGGTCTAATATTCCTATGGGGACCTTTGAGCCACTCTTTTTACAAGTGCAACCATACCTCATCACCAAATTAATACTTGTGTGGAAGTCAATGTTGATTGTGCCACTATTTGTACTAGGCATTGGATTTCTATATAATATTATGAACTTGTTGTTAGATGTGTTGGATCTATCAAAAAAAGTTTGTTTATTTATCTAAATTATTCTTAGCTTGTGAGGACTCTTCTTCTGTTGATGCAATGGGAAAAGATACAATAGTTGGAGCTAATGGATAAAACTATAGGGACACCTAAAAAACATTGTACATGGGGTTGTGGCCAATATAATTTGAAGAGTTTTGTTGTAGTTGTATTGGACATGAGGAAGGATTTAATACCATATACATGCATGATTGGAGTTGTGCATTTTGAGGATATACATACAATTATCTCGTCGACTACATATATATTTCTGTTGGTTTGGGGATGAAAGGAAGTTGATTTGGTTAGTTTGGTGTCCATCATGGACCAAGGGATGAACAAAACGATACTTAGGAACCTACTATTAATATGAGAAACAAGGGTCTTTTGAAACCCAAAATGAACCTAAACAAGCTCGAATAATATTTTAGCCATGGATTTGCTATGACACTTCTCTTGTAGGGTGTCAAAATCACTATCTTAAAGAACCAATCAACAACAAAAAAACACACAATCATTACCATGCTTGGATAAGAACTTACCTAACATAAAATCCATGGATAATGACTCCTTTATATGGTGTCAATGGAGAAGTGTGGGGTCCCTACTTCTTGATTGCAAGTTTAAGGATGACATAAATGGTGCATGGTCTGATATATACATTGATTTCTTATCTAAGATTTGGCTAGTAGAATTAATTTCGCATCAATACCACTATCTTATCCACATCAAAATTCCCTATCACTTGACTATAGTGTGTTTCCCAAGTCATCTTCTCATGCTTTGTCAAAGGAGCAAAGGGATTTCCTAGATGGCACAAAAGTCCGTCATGGAGGTAAAAGTTTGAAACTTTTTTACATGTGATGAGAGTTTGATATGTAGAAATAAATTCAATATTGTTTTCATATAGATGGGAAATTTATAAGTCTCATGTTTGCAAGAAATGAGGTCTATGGTAAGTTCCACAAATAAAGGTTGGTTGATCTAGCCCATAATTTGAATGGTGCTTCTCTTATTTTACTTAATGTTCAAGTAGAATAGTTGAAGGTACATCGATTATTTCTAACGGTGGTCATTTTGTAGATTTCCCTACTCTTGCATCAATTATAGAGGCTACCCCGGTTGATGTGGATGGTCATTTCCTTCCCATAATAGAATGCCTCCATCGCTGATAAGCCTACACAATGGAGTAAATCTCCTTTCAAATGTGGGGTATATGTGAACTATGTTAGAGAGTGTATCGATGTGATAGGAAACTAAATTTCCATATCGTGTGAGGAAAACACTACTTGCATAATCCAAGTTTTCTACTTTGATTTCAAATGTTTGTTGTAGATATGGAAGAATAAAGAATAGTGTTGTGTAGAGGAAACACTTCTTCTCCTTGAAAGTTGGTGAGACCCAAGAATTTATGAAGCTCTATTAGTGTCTTTAGGAAGTGGTAGATCCTTGATGAACCTAGTTAGACAAAAAACTAAAATTGAAATTATAGAAACCAAACTCTACCCCACAAGAACCAAATGAAACAAGCCCTTGTGAATAATTTTGGAATGAAGAAATTTTTTCTTGGTGATGTGGATCAACATGATTGAAGCCAAATTCAAATTAAAAGATTGAAAAAATTATCAAATATAACTAAAATTCTCACATCAAACAAGATTATAAAAGGTTATAACAACATACAAAGCAATGTGATCCAAATGATGATGATGTTGAAGTAGAATATAATGATTTCAAGTCTCCATAAGATACTCCAATGAAAACCTGGCTCGGGGACATTGAGTCCCTAATAAAATACCAAAACAAGGCATATAAATCATAGAGTCATGGTTACCATGGCATGCTTGTGAAAATGCGTAAAGAAAGGGGGGAAATCACCATGCAAAGTAGTGTTACAAAGAATCCCAAAATCTAAACATGTTGGTGTTGAACATAACTAATAATGTTTGGAGTCTTGATTGTTGAGGAAATATTTGACTACCTTTTCATTAAGAAAGTGACTTCGTCACACCAAAAAAATAATAATAATCTCCTACAACATAAGTAATAATGTGATCTACTAAGTACATATACTATTCCTTATCATACAATGAGCACTTATCAAGGTTGACATATAGCTTGTGTTTTTGTAAGGTGCTCAACACTCAAGTGTAATTTACTTTAGATTCTCTTACCATGTTTTACTGGAGATTAGGATGTCATATAGGTACAAAAATGAAAAATTCTTTGTGAATGACCACAAAATATCATCGGTTATGGAAAAAGGATAAACCTTCCTAGGAAGAGATGTGAGTGGTACTCAAATTATTTCTCCATTAAAGAAGTCAAAGATATACTATTATCATGAGAGTAAAATCAACAAAGTCAAGAGTATGCACAAGTAGATATTTCATCATCACATTTATCACAGAGTCTTACTAATAGAAATTAATACAAATCCAACTCATCAGATTTAGCATTAATCAGGATGGAACATTTAGTAGAGGTATTCTCACAAGATGAAATTGACAATGTAGAATGGACTAGTCTATGTGGAAGTCCTTCAAAACTTTGATCATAATGAGTTTGGGAAATTATTGGATTATGTTTTATAATATGAACCTCTCAATCAATTGGAAGAAAAATAATATGGCATACATCCCCATGATGCTTGTGTATGGAGAAGAAGTATTTTTTGATGGATTTGTTAATGTTTCCTCTCTAAAATATTGATGTTTCACAAGCCTATGAAGTTCCTTTCATTATGATTTGTGGCTCTTTAGGGGAGGTTGGCCTACTTACGGTAACTATGTCGTGACATGCACCACTTACGTGTAATACATAATATGCAGTTTGAGAGAAAGAAGAAGAAAATATTATAAGCAATTTCCTCTTGTTCATTGATAGAATTTCTTCTCAAGAAAAGTTCAACTATGACAATGTTGATCCTCCAACTAAAGATCCAAGTCTTAAGGGAACTTAATCCATGCTTTGCAATGGGGATTGTATTATAAGAAAGGAACAAGTAGAACCTTTGGAAAGTGTGATCTTGCATATGGAATAATTTTCTATTGATAACAATGGTAAGGATGATTCAAAGATAAAGGTACTATTGTAGATCAATTGAACAAAGAGGATGATCAGGAAATTGAGTTGTCTTCAAACTCTATCCTTGTCTTCAATCTCTTCAATTCTACATTACATAATATATTAGTCTCACAGACCTAGTACACCTTGATATATTCTTGAAGGTATCTAGTATCTTTCGATGGTTACATTGGAACTATGATTTCATCTTATTTTTTATGTGTTGATGTAGCTATAATATGAATTAGATCAATATGGTTTCTTTCACTTTTATTTTTTTTTCTTATTTATTGTGTTCAATCAATTATTTTATGATTTCTTTCTTAGGGTAGATTACTTGTGCATTGTTTAGAAATCCCATTTTATTTTTTCATTTATTTTTATCTAAAGATTGGCTTGATAATATCATGATGCATTTGTTGATTTATTAGAATTAAACCTCTACTTGTCATCTATTTCTCACCATCAACTCACATGTACCCTACTGTACAAGAGATAAAGCTTAGCAAAATGTACATGGTTTTTTGTGTGGTTATGGCTTGAAGGAAGATGATTAGTGACTAAGACTTTGATTGTCACCCCACTTCATTTTGGTTAAGAAGTTATATTATTGTAGGAATCCATTCACATACATTATATGGATTAATCACGTGAAAGATGAAAATTTAAAAGTCTAGGACTAAAAATCAAAAGGAGATATTCTAACACCCAAGAAGGGAAAATATTAATTAGATCCTAATAGAAGATTATCAACCCCATAAAGAATAAATGGGCATTTCTTCTCCCCATCCATGAAAACTAAAACAACATATTATAAAAGACTAGTAAAGGATGTACAACAAATTGTGGGGTAATGTAGATAATCTTCATTGAAGATATGATTGCCTCATTGATAGTGGAGAAAATTTTGTGATTCCATGATGACTCCATCAATGTCGTGGGTGCTAACATGCATTGGAGAAACACCTAAGGAATATTGTATGCCATGCATGGTGAACATATTTTCACCCCAAATATAAATAATCCTTATGATCATGATCATAACTGAATTCATCGATTCATGTTACAATCTTAATAAATCTCATCACATTGTTCTTTTGATACAACTAATGAGTTGGTCAAGCTATTTTAGTAGTGAAGATTGAATGCCTTGCAAGGACATATTTTTAAAGGACCCACTTTCATATCAAAACTTTGATTCATAGTAGTGATAATTGAATGCCTTGCAAGGAAATCTGTTTAAGGGACCCACTTTCATATCAAAACTTGATTTCTATGAGGAGAAGATAAAAACATCTTCTCTTCTTGTTTATAGCTAAATAGTTTACATTATATATTCTTGGCTTCATCTAGTGTATCACCATTTATTGAAGCCCTAAAGTATTCCCAAGTCATAAGACTTAAGGTTTCACTAAATTTTTTGAATGGGTTGTTTTTTTTAGATTTCATTGAATGAATATTTTGATATGGGTTAAAGCTTTATTAAAATGTTTTATGGTTTCATTTATTTATTATAAAGCTCTGCAACTTCAAGTCAATGATGTAACAGAAGTAATTTTAAAAATGGATAAAAGCGAGTTAGAAATCGAGAGAGCAACCATTGCACAAGATTCACACACAAAGAATAGTTTGTATTACTTAATAGACAAATGGAGGTTACATATATAGCATGCAGATCACTGACTCCTAGCAATCTAGATCGTAAGAAAGTGGATCTGATTAGCTAAAAATAGTAAACTTAGAAACTCACAGTTACAACAGTCATAGTTGAAACTCACAGTTACAATAGTCATAGTTAACCTAGAAACTCACAATTACTACAGTTGTAAGCATTATCTCTAACAAAACAAATAAAACATTTTAAAATTCTTTAAATAGATAAAATAACCAAAATTACAAACCTAAAAATAAAATATTTATCAGTTACAAATCTGTAACTAGCTAGATTCCCATCAAAATAAAATATTTAAATATTTAAATTAACACTTAAAAAACACAAAATATCTCTCAAATCTTTTTGCATATGATGCAAAGTGATCTTAGTATTTAATGGCAATGGATTTGTTTAAAAAAGAGGCATCAACCGTAAAATCTGGATGCGACAACAAATAGGAATTCATCAATTATGAAAGTATATTATAGTGGCGATCTGCATGCATAAGAATACAAGGAAAGGTGGAGACCGAAGAATAAAAAAATGAATATATTTCGCAATTTTCTAATTGCCTGATCCCCACCTTTATTTTTTGTCACGTAAAGTCCATTCAATTGCAGCGTTGGCCACCGTAAAGTCCATTCGATCACCTTTATGTAATGTGTTCAGAATCTACCTTTGGTTCTTGGGACACTTCAATTCATTTTTCTTCTTAATTGGTCAACTCTATCTAGGAACTATGAGTTAATTTAATTTCTATCATTAATATAACATACAATATAATAAATTTCAAAATGTAATCATAAAATATAATAATATTGTATATAACACAGCATAACTTACAAATNTTTTCTTCTTAATTGGTCAACTCTATCTAGGAACTATGAGTTAATTTAATTTCTATCATTAATATAACATACAATATAATAAATTTCAAAATGTAATCATAAAATATAATAATATTGTATATAACACAGCATAACTTACAAATTATAATTTTTATAATGTTAATTTTTTTTTCTTCATAAAAATAGTGTATGAGGTTTTGAAACTTTCATGTGAACATTTCACTTATCATGAAGCACAAATGTAGCTAAATGTAGTTAATATATTGGAAATTAATGTTAAAGTTTGAATTTATAAAAATAAGTTGGAAAGTAACAATTGAAGAGAGGGAAGAGGATTAAATTAAAATAAAGTAATGAAATAGTAGTTAGGTGGAAAAATTATATTAATAAAAATAATAAAGTTGTGTGATAGGATAGAAAAATAATGAAATACAAATATATATTAATAAAATAAGCTAATAGGGATATATTAATGGGAAAATGAAGTTTTGTAATATGATAAAGGATGATAATATTGCCCTCTTATTTAATAAATCTTATTTATTATATTTATTAAAGAGAAGTTTAGTATATTGAATAAAAAATAAAAATAAAGTATTAATGTGAGTTGTTCAGATATATAAATATTAATAACATTATGATTTTTTTAATAGAGTGATATATAACATAATAACTAAGGAATAATAATAAAATAAAGGAACAGACATAAAAAGAGGAGCAGGAAAAAATACGAATAGGATGAGGAAAAAATGGAGATCCAGAGGCAAGTGAAATCTAAATGGACGAATCGTGATGATTTAGGTGATGAATAATGGGCTTCTAGGATTGGCTAAGTTTGTATCCACCTTCGCGATTAAAGTTATTATGATGCTTTTCAATTTCGTGAGCTTATTGAATGAGGAAAGAGGATTAATGAGGGGTTGGGGCTAATATTTTCTCTTGGTCAAAGAAAATTAGGTGCTTGGATTTAAAGCAGTGTTCCTAGATAGTTGATTTAGAGATTCAGTTATAGGTAGTATTAGCTATGTTCTCTTTAAGAAACGATTTAAAGGTTCTACCAGTTTGACCTATATAAGACATCCCACAAGAGCAAGGAATTTGGTAAACTCTCAGACCAAGCATCAAGTTGGATTTATCTTTACCAATTATAAATATCTTTACCAATTATAAACAATTGTTTGAGGGTTTTGTAGGGTTTGAATAATGTTTTGATATTCGTTTTTGAAAAGAATTTTGAGATATGACATGTGGTGCCCTAGATATAAGGAAGAGAGACCAGAGCACGAGGAGACAAGGAGGAAGAGGGTATTTTCGATTTATGATTGTTGTTCGATCAGAAGGATTGGTTGATTTGAGAGAGAGAATAGTCATTGGATAAAAGGGCTTTGGTTAGGTGAATCTTTTCCTCTGTGAGGAATTGAGGGTTGGAAATGCGGGTGGCTCTAGTGATCATGATTTTTAGGACATCGTATTTCTGAGCAAGATAATGGTGGGAAGTGGCATGAAGGTATCTATCGATGTGAGTATTCTTCTTATAGACTTGGTGGGAAAGAGAGCCATCGGGAAGATGAGAGATAAGAACATCCAAAAATGGAATATAGTTGTTCTTTTGGGTTTCCATAGTGAATTGGATGTGAGAGGAAAGGATATTAAGATGGTTGAAGAAAGAGATCAAGTTGGAATGGCCATGAGGCGAGGTGACAAACATGTCGTCAACAAACTAGAACCAACATTTGGGTTTCAAGCGAAATATGTTTAAGGCTAATGACTTAAAATGTTTCATAAATATATTAGAAACCACTGGGGATAAGGATGACCCCATGGTTGTATCTTTGGTTTGTTCATAGAAAACCCCTTGAAAGGTGAATAAGGTAGAAGAGAGGTGGATTTTGATAAGGTTGAGATTTTCAAGGTCTACCAGTTTGGAGATCAGGGTTAGGGATTCCGATACTGAAATTTTGGTGAATAGACAAATGGCATCAAAGTTGATCATCAAGGAGAAGATCCCTATTTTTATGAATGAAATCAACAGAATCTTTAATAAATGAGGAGGTTTTTCCTACGAAGGAATGAAGCTTATTAGCAAGAAATCGAGCAAGGGAATGGGTGCAGGATACTATGGCGCTCACTATAGGTCGAAGGGGAATATATTTTTGTGTATTTTGGGTTTCCCATAAATCCTCACGGTTTGGGGGTTATGAGGAATGAGATGTTTTTGGATGGTAGGATCCAGGGAAGAAGATTTGATGGCTTTGGTGACGAGGTTGGTAATGGTGTTAATGGGGATTTTAGTGAGAGGTTTATAAGTAGAGGATGAAAGAAGGTCTAACACTTTAGAATAATAATCAGTTGTATTTGTTATGGCAGTGACATTGCCTATATCAACTTTGGAGATAATGATGTCAAGGTTATCATTAAGACTTAGAATAACATGAAATTGTTCTTTAAATAGGTTCAGTTTATGAGATTTGGAACAAAGGAAGATTCTACCGCATTCATTTTTAATTTTTTCGGCTTCATTAGTAGTAATATTGTGGGTAATGGATTCAATGATAGAAAATAATTTCCTCCACAAAGATACAATTAGGAGCTAGAGAAATATTTTTCAAGAAGTTGGATAACGGGAGGGTCCAATTTAAACGTCGATAAATTTATGATTGTAGAGGCATTAGTATTGGAGGAAGGAGGGAGACTATTATTAGAAAAGGTGTTAGTCTTCTAAAAAGGGTAAAGGGAGAATAGTACATGCAAGGGATCATGTTCCGTCTTTTGGTTATGAGGTGGATTAAGGTTGAGATTAAGATCATCTAGTAGAAGCGAGGAAGAAGGCGCACTATTGGCAGAGTTAGTGAGATTGTGAGATATATTTCACGAGGATGACTTTACGACATTGTAAGAGTTATCATTCAAAAAGATTGGTAGATTGGAAGAATTAATGTCGCGGGCATCCGGAAGAAGATCAAAATTAGGGTTATTAAAAAAAGAGTGAGGCTGGTTGTAGGGTCTGGTCATCAAGATAATTTATATATTAAATAAAATTTATAAATTAAAAAATAAATTTACATTATTCAAACGTGTAATATTTTAGTAATTAATTTCATACATATAATTTATAAATTAAATAAAATTCATAAATTAAAGAAGAAATATATAATGCCTAAATCAGTAATAATAAATATTTTTTTATCAAATTAATTATAAAAAAGTGATTAAATTTTTTTAAGATATCATTTCAATAAAAAAAAAAAGGGGTTATTAGTCCATATATTTTTTTAATAAATGGTTTAACTTATTAAGATGATTTTTGGTGTGTTTCAAAATATATTCCAATTTCAAAATAATTTTGAGAAAATTAAAAAATTAAAACATTATTATTTATGATTCAATAAATATTAAGATGTAAAATTCAAAATCTAAAATGATAGGACAAAGTAAGTAGACACCTTAAAAAGGACAAAGTAACTAAACAAGTTAATATTATAATAAAAATATATATGCTTTGAAGTAGAAAATTACCCATAAGTAATGAACTATTTTATTTATTTATTATGATTTTCTACTTGAAAATATCACTAAAATATTTATTGGTTTTAATGAACATGTGTAAGGTTTTGTGGCTTGTTTGTTTCAGAAAATTGTCATAATAAGAAATATATATATATATATATATATATATATAT
>ML785842.1:163753-185441 GCA_009831015.1 Picea engelmannii | reverse complement strand
TTTATTAATTATGAGAATATATTATAGTGGCGATCAACATGCATGATTCGAATACAAGGAAAGATGGAGACACATCAACAATAGATTTCAACTTTTTCCTGCGTTCGTACTCATTCCTGTTTTTGACACGTAAAGTCTATTCAGTTGCAGCGTTGGCCACTATGGAAGGCGGCTAATCAAAAGGGAGAAAAATGAGATCGCATTAGAAATCCAAGGCAGCTACGTCTAACTAATTCCCAATAAATCCATCCTAATTCTTGAAACACACTGTACAAAGTAGTTCCAGTTCCATAAAGCAGTGTCGAGTTTGAAATGTATATATGCAAATTGCATGTATCTCATCAGGTTTGACTTCAATCATGATTCTATTTTTTATCTGATAGTGACCGATGCACAAGAATCGTAATGTGGAGGGAGATCCCTTGTCCCACAAACAAGGAGGTCTCATACACCAAATATACCGACTTGACAGTAATCTTAAAAATAGATTATTATTATTATTATTATTATATATATATATATATATATATATATATATATAAAATAAAAATCACAAATTCTACATATTAGTATATTATGTATTATAGAGGTTTGATGTTCAATTTGTCCTTCACACCCCACCATACATTATCAAGGTTTATATTTAACCCTTTGCTATGTGCCAAAAAAATAATTTATACAAATTTTGCATATGAATGACATATACAAGCTCAGCAGCTTTACAATATTTGTAATGGAGTAATCTAATTTTCACTTTTATGTTATTAATCTTGAATTTTAATTCATTTAATTATTTTTTTAATTCTAATTTCATCTAATTATTTTTTAAATTCTAATAAATTTGTTCTTCTTAATAGATCAATTAATTTTTTCTTTAAATTTGGAATCTATTAAATAAAATTTTTTTTTTTTTTTGAATCTATTAAATAAAAATTAAAAAAAAAATTGAAATGTAAATTTCTAAATTATATATATATATGTGTGTGTGTGAGAGAGTGGGTAGGGGGCAGGGTGAGTGCAACAAGTTAGTGGCCTAAAAAGTGGCACTAATGGGTGGGAGCAAGGGTTCCTAAACCTATAGGTTTGGAAATGGCCGAACATCCACGTGGTCTGCCACATAGGTTTAGAGCGTTCCTAAGAATGCGTGGGCATTCCTAGGAATGTGTGAATGTGTGAGTGTTTCTTATGTTACAACTTTTTTAAATGCTCATTGTGCACAAATAGCACTAGATTTTTTACTCCCATTGAACAAAGAGAGAGGAGCTAGAGAGGAGGTATGTTTGATTTATCTTATTTTTAACTCAATTTAGTCTTCTTCTCACAATAATCTAAATTAAAAAAAATTCTAGTTTTTTATTTTAATTGAAAACCAACCCAATTTACATGCCATGGATTTTAAATTGTAGCATATATAATATAATGGAACCCCAAGACATTGTAAACTGCTCAAAAGAAAATCAAGAAGATCAAAACGCCAACTCACCACAACCACCCAATGTAAACACTCAAATTGATGAGGGGTTGGTTATATTAAGAGCCCTTAGGAACAATTAAGGGACACTAGAGATCCTAGCAGAGTCTCCTTGGCCACTTCTTTGGACATCATTGTGAATTCCATTACAAGTTCCTAAGGGAAATTGACCTCTATTTGTGATTATATGGAAAGAATGTATGAGTACTATAGCACCGAACCAAGTCAAAGAACCAGACATTTCAAAAACACATATATTGTCTATATTTAGGGATCCTAGAAATGGACAAGAACTACCATTGACCAAGAATCACATCTCCATTGACTGGTGCATCCATCCCCAAATTAGTTAAAACTGGATGGATAGGTGGCATATGGTTTTTGATAATCCTTCCTACAATAACAGGGACATGCCCTTATATTTTATGAGAAAATTATGGGCCGAGTTTATTTTGGGTAAGCACGTCAAATACTTTGACATTGGTGAATTTTAAGGGGTGGGTCGAGGGTCCACACAAGACCGATAACATGCCAGGTGTGACCCTGTGTTAGGTCCTCGTCCCCTAGGTGAAGGCCTGACCCCCCTACCCAACATCCTCTTGTTGCAGAGAGCTTGCAACATGTACAACTAGCCATTTCATCATTGACTCGTAGTCTAGTGCAACATAGAAGCTTTGTTGCACTATCTCGACAGGAGGTGTCTACCAGTAAAATTTATAGATGGGTTGGAGCTTCAACATGCACGTGAGAGTATAGTGAGGAGAGGACACATGGTCATAACAATTTTCCATGTGAACCTCACAGATGCTCGAGCTACGGGCATACATGTTATGGGCTTATAGATCCTAGTGGACAACATAGCTTCATGGAAGAGGTTAGTATATTAACCATCTCTACGTTCTTCATCATTATATATTTATTTTGTATTTTGTGTATTTTAATGTATATTGTTTTGCAGTTGATCCAGATTTAGGAGCAGAACGAACTGATTAATAGACTAAATACAATAAACAAAGAGATATGAAGAACAAAACATATATCCAGTGAAAAATATCGTATATTGAATAAATAAAATAGGCTGAAACTGTAAAACTGGAGAATTGGAAAAAACTTTCTCGAATGGTGGTAGCTATCTCTAAGAAGAGATGTGTCCTTCTACGCATATCCATCTAAGAAGAATGATTACAATGAGGCTCTAGAGGCCTTTTTAACATTACTCATGAATGCCAAAACCCTAGACATCCAAAAAATTAACCCTAGGAGATGAAACACCAAAAGTTATGTGGGCCCCTATGGGTAAGTTGGTACCTCAACTTCCCAGGGTCGTAAATTTTGCATACAACCTCCGTTTTAGGCACGTGATAGCCCGTTGGAAAGGTATTTTCAAGAACTATGCATTACACTGTCAAACTCTGACTTTGTCTACAGTTTGACTGTGGAGAGCCAAAAAAACATTGTTTAGGTACCCAAAATGACTCTGGAAGTAAATAAATATGTGCTGAAATCAAAACATACAAAATAAGCCAGTTGGATTAGGTGGGATGGCACCAGTATCCACCTGAAATATGTGTAGGGCTTTAGACAACCCCTAAAGTGCAGAACCCATAATTACAAATAAGTACAGAAGAACATGCTGAACTACAAAATGTCAAGAGGAGCCAGTTGGAATAGGTGGGTGGCCACCAATATCCACCTGGATCAGTACTCCTCCCTTAGGAAGCAATGGTCTTCATTACGTTGAGTTCCCCCATTAGGCGAGGAAATTTCTGCTGAATTTGGCCCCGGGTGAGCCACTTTCCTTGGTGGAAGAGATGTCTAGCCTTGACAACCCGATAAAGCTAGATCCTCTACTGGCGAGTGCCCTTGACCTGTGTGTCCACTATCTGATCAGTGGATTCCTGTTCCTTGCAGTCAGGGTTGAGCTCTGTTGGTGTCAGTTGTTCTGCTATCTTTGAGGTGTCCAACAATGGTGGAAAATATGTTTGAAGGTGGTCCACATTGAGCACTGGGTGCAAGCCAAGGAAGGGTGGAGTGTTGAGCTCAAAAGCATTGCTACCCATAACCTTGGTGATAGTGTAAGGCCCATAGAAAAGTGAGTGGAGCTTCCGATGGGGCCCTGTAAGACGCTCCTTCTGCAAATGTAACCAGACCTTATCTCCAACCTAAAACTGGTGCGGCACCCTATGTTGATTATGGAGCTCCTTTTACTTAGCATTGGATTTCTACAAAATCTCATGGACCTATTGGCAGATGTGTTGAATCTTCTCAATGAATCTAGTAGCTTTTTCAATCTCAGACTGAACATGGGAAGAGTCTGTCTCTGTGGTTGCAAGAGGTAGTGAACTAAGGGTTGTAATCCGAGCCCCACCTGAAATGGGCTATGGTCGGTGGAGCTATGGAAAGTCCTGTTGTAACTGTGCTAAACATAGGGGAGACTCTCATCGCATTTATGCAGATTCTTAGATTTGTACATGTAGATGTGCATAATCATTCGATTGAAGACCTCTATTTGGATGTCTGTTTGGGGGTGGAAAGTAGTGGATTTAGTGAGCTTGGTGTTCAACAGTGACCAGAGACTCGACCAAAATGTATTAAGGAACTTGTTGTCCCGGTCAGAGATGATGGTCTGTGGTATCCCAAAATGGACCCACACTCATTCAAAGAAGAGCATGGCAGTATCTGTCTCTATGATGTTCTTATTCCAGGCTGTGAGGATGGACATCTTCGAAAACTGATCAACAACCACGAATACACAATCATTGTCATTCTTGGTGTATGAAAGGCTAGACATGTAATCCATTGAGATGGATTCCCAAGGTTTCTCGGGGGTAGGAAGAGGAGTGTATAAGATTTTCTTCTTGTTGGTTGGCTTGGCAATGGCACATGTAGTGCAAGATATGATATACTTGCTGACGTCCTGTCAAAGTTGCGGCCAATAAAATATTTCTGTAGAACGACCGCAGTTTTCTCCACGTCAAAATGTCCTGCCATACGATTGTAGTGGGCTTCCCAAATTAGCTTTGCATGCTCTCTTGTAGGAACACAGAGATGGCCTAGATGGCATAAAAATCCGTCTTGAATGTGAAAATTGGTGACATTTATGCATGTACCCAAGCACTGATAGGTGGTGTGTAACACTCATGTTTCCCCCATTTTTTAAATATAAATATATCGTCCAAGAGACTATGGAAAAATCGATATGTGTGTATGTTTGATTTGATGAACCTTTGTATAAAAGGTCAAGGAATGTAATTTATGTTATTAATAAAAATGGATAAGTTTTGCATGATTGTTGAAAGCGGGGATTTGCCAAGATAAACCATGGATGTTATGAAAGATATGGTGAGGGGAACTAGGAATGGTTGAGATAACCCCCACCAAACCAATACCTTGTTGGATTTAATTGCTCAGGACCAGAACAATCCTCTAACCCATGAATGAATTACAGTCAAGCTGTTAGGTGGGAATACCTCTTTAAGAGTTAATGAGGGGATGGGGTAGAGAGCCCATATATAAGGATTTCATACCTGACCATGGTCTGGGAATTCGAGCCACACGCAATATTGCTAAGGAAGGAAAGAAAGGAAGGCGTGGTGGTAAGAGGGAGAGTTGCAAAGAGAAGCAGAGAAGAGAGACTAAGATCTCAAGTTCAAGGGAGAACTGAGAAATGAACGTGTTTTGATCGCAGGATATGGCTAGCAGGGTTATGATACAAGCTGATAAATGAGGGTGTTGAGTGACTGAGGAAGTACTCAGGAATACCTCCTTGCTTGGTATAGAGAAACCCATTGCCAAGATCCTATGGGAGGAGGAGAGTAACCTTCGTCCCTGATTGTTGCTGAGTCAGAAGACATAATTCTCTCTTAGAGCATCGTGGTCTAGCTTGGGGGTGGCCAGTGGTAAATCCGTTAGGAGTGACTAAGCCTATGGTTGGGTGGAAACATGTACCCCTTTTAGCAGCCGCATCACAATTTCTGGTTCTGATAAGTATTTCCATATTTTGTGTTTTGAAATGGAATAATGAATGAATGTATGTATTTATACATCTAAGAATGGTCTCTGTATGGAATGATCAAGTTATGTGTATGAATTTACCTTCTTGTGGACTTATATTTCTGATTGATCGCTTATATGTACCAGTTTATCCTTCGAGACGTCTTGGGACGTAAACCTGTAGGAGGGTTGGGATGGCATCAATCTGACCTTGTTCGTCTAGAGAAGATATCTCCTTAAGACTCCTTGCTGTGAAACTGGGACACCATGTACAAGTCCTTAGCAATTTAACGATGAGGAAGATGTGTTTAACTCGTGAGAGTTTAGAAGGACCCATGTTACCAACACCCGTGAACCCTGTGCTAATAATAAGGGAGCTAAGTCCTTCTTGCTTCAGAACTTCTGAAGTCTGGGATTTCGGAGTATTGTTGGCCCAAATAGTCACAAACCAGCTGAAGGTGACCAAGAGTCACGGTTACCTGTAAGGTCGACCGACATTGGGCAGTTTCCCTAGTGGTTAGAGGAACCTATCTTATCGACTAAACCAAGATCCAAATCCCCATCACGAAGTAGCGCAAGCCACCGATAGAGAATGTTCGGGGATTCCCTCAGCTATTGGATCTACACCAAGGTGACTTCGGTGGAGTACTACTTCAGGAGGATGGAGATGCCATAGCATCAAAATCCTCGAACACTGAAGTTACGAAGTGAAGGAGAGATGTAGATTTGGGGAAGATTGTTAAGAGCCCCACCTACCATCAGATCATTCAGGAGGAGGGACCCACACATGGTAATTCGGTAAAGTCCTTCTTCAGGAGAATGGAGTGGTAGTAAAGCCAAAATCCCTGAAGGCTGGAGTTGCGAAGTGACCAGGACTGTAGATCTAGGGATCCTTTGGGTTTTTTCCTAGCTGTAGGATTCACGATGTAGTCAGCCTGACGTTGACCGCTTCGGGAGAACAAGGGTGTTGTAACGCCAAAATCCCAGAAGGCCGAAGTCACAAAGTAATGAGGATCATCAATCCTCAGATTCTTTGGGATCCCTCTCAGTCGTTGATATACAGGGGACGTGTGGCGTTAGATCCTTTAGTTCATAGACTGGGCACTCCGGGGGTATTTGATGTGTTGTGTGTCGAAAAGTTCTGAAGCCCAAAGTAATAAGAGCCATTGATTCAAGGAATCTTTGGGACTTTTCCTAACCGCCATATCTGGGTTGTGGTCATCCCGGTGCTGACCATCTTTGGGAGAAAATAGGAGTTTTCATCGCAAAACTCCCGAAGGCCGAAGTCACAAAGCAACGTTAGTTGTGGATCTATGGATCCACGTGGTCGGATCTCGGCTGTAATATTTGTGGAATGTTAGAAGGTCGTCAGTCTAGTGTGACGTGGAAAGACGATGTGACTAGGGTGACATTGACCCATGATCGATGTGCCATGTGTCAACTCGATCTGTACTTTTTGTAGACCCTATATGCCTATTGGAATGTGACACATGTCACCCCTAGCCCTTCTACATGTTAGTCCTTGGTACGTGTCGCCTAGATAAAGTGGTTGGTGGAGTGACCAGAACTCCAAGAGTCTGGGACTTCGGGACTCCAGAGGATTTGGGGTGTAGCAAACCAAAAGGCCCAAAGGTCGGAACCACATGGCAGGATTACAGGACTTCGAGAGTTCGAGACTCCAGAAGGTCTCCTGTGTAGATAGTAAGGAGACGTTCTACGTTGAAGCATCAAAGTGACGAAGTTCTTTCTGGCCTGCATGTTAGACGAAGATCGAGTCCATTCGTGGGAGTTGGCGGTGGATGAATTTCCACTGTGGGTGAAGGAACTTGGAGACCGTACGTGTGAGGTGGATTCATGTGGACGCCACGTGGCCCTCAACCAATGAACGCCGAAGAACTTTGGGAAGACATAACTTACAACCCAAAGCTTGGATTTGAGCTTGGTAGCAATCATTAGAACTCTACAGGTAAGTAGAAGAGGATAAATACCTCGAGAAGAGGATTTGAGATGTTAAGGAGAGAAAAAATTTGATGCCCTATCACTAGGAAAGATACTCAGGGGTCGGTTGTGTTACAAATTGGTATCAGAGCATGGTTACAACACTTGGCCTACTTGGGCTCATGGACGAGTTGTGTAAAAACCATATTTAAAGTGATTTTAAGGGTGACACCCTATCTTACCTCTTTCTTAAAGAGTTTGGTTAAACTTTTACTAAATAAAAGAATGAAATGTTCTACTTTGTGTGTGTATTTAAGAAATATGAATTGTGTGTTGTTCATAAACTAATAGATTGTTGGATAATAGTAAGTGTTTTGTTAGCACTCAAGCAGTCAATAAATCATGGGAAAACTACAAGTATAAAGGATGGTGACGCGCCATGAAGTGGGGGATGGCTCCCACAACATAGACGAAGAATTTGACGAAAGGAGGGTGGTGGAAACCCCTCTGGATCTGGCTGTAATTGTAAGGTTCCTCATGGCCAAATTACAGAGTTGCAAGGATGACAATGAAAGGTTGATAAAGGAGCAAGAAAAAAAATGGAAATTAATGCAGTCTTTCTGTAGAGTTTATTCGATATACAGAGGTAGTTGCAGCATGGACCCGCAACCAGTTAGGTGGACCACCGACATATGAACTGAAGTCAAATTTCACCTGAGATATGAAAACGTGGTCCCATAAGTGGCCACACTAAGAGGAGTACCTCGAGGAAGGTCCAACCTGGAGGCAGGAGACACTCATTGAGAGAGTCCTCTAGAGAGGAAACTGACAACTCCGAGGGATATTCTAGTATAAAATATAGTTCACATTCTCAAAGGAAAGGAAATAAGAAAAAATATTCCAAAAATCATGATCCTGAAGAGTTCAAGAAATCCAAACCACCCTATTTCAATGGAGAGATTGAGAAAGGGGAAGAGGCTGAATCTTGGCTGCTTGGTTTAAATAAGTACTTTAGAGTCCATGACTACTCTGAAAACTAGCAGGCTCGAATAACCATCTTCAACCTGAATGGAAAGGATTCCATTTGGTGGGAATACCTTAGGAATGTGAAAGGAATCCATGAGAAGGACTTTTCATGGAAACAATTTGAGAAATACTTCAATAAGAAGTATCTTTCAGAGAAATACTTTGATGGGAAGACTAAGGAGTTCTATGAACTCAGGCTGGGGCAACTCACCATAGAGGAATATGTCAATAAATTCCTTGAGTTGTTGAGGTATGTACCCTACATAAAGGATGAAAAGATGAAATTACAACAATTTTTTAGTCGGTTACCTCAGACCTACTGGGATAGGATTGAGGTTGACGAGCCAAAGACCTTAGAAGACACTACCTAGAAGGCAAGGTATTGTTATGAATAGTTCAAGAGTTAGACAAAGCCTCGCGAGAACTGGAAGAAGAAAAATAGTTCAGGATTCAAGAAGAAGGGGTTTAAATCCTCAATATTTAAGAACTATGGGAAGGGTTCTAGGATGAGACTTCTTACTAGAAGTGTGTATCAAAAAAAATTTCCCTCTCAGAGTGGAAATAATTATTTTAGAGAAACCCTAGGAAAGACTGATAACCCAAAGAAAGAACCCTTGAAATGTTGGGGTTGTGGAGAATAACATCTACTAAGGGATTTTCCACGGAGACAACAGAACAATAGGATAGTCTATAATATCCAATAAACTACCATAGTCAATAATGTGGCTAGGAGCATGACACCGATTTATGCAGCCTTAGATAATAACCAAGCTGACTACCAAGCCTCAGTGGTGGATATGGAAGGTATGATCGCCAACCGTCTAGTTTCTATTTTAATTGACCTTAGTTATAATTTGAGTTATGTGGCCCCTTAGAATGTTGATAAGTGTAAACTACAAGTAGTTAGACATGTTAGGAAATGGTTGGTACAACTAGCCACTGGAACCAAAATAAAAGTAGCAGAGGTCATACCAGCTTGCCAATTCATTATGGATGGATTACCTACCCAAGCGACCCTTAACATACTTCCCCTAGGATCTTATGACCTGTTGGTTGGTATGGACTAGTTAGCCACTTATAAAACCAAGTTGTACTGTTACCATAAAACTTTGGAGTGTGAAAATGAAGAAGGGAGAAAAATAACCCTTCAAGGGGTTCAGAGGCCTGTCTCAGTGAGACGAATATCAACCCTTCAAATGAAAACGTATTGTAGGAATGGATGTCCTCTATATACAATACATGTGTTGGAATTTGTTGAGGATGAAAAACCAAACCTAGAGGACCACCCCATATTAAGAGAGTATAAAGACATGTTTCCAGAAGAGGCATCGATTCTACCTTTGAGGAGAGACATTGATTTCTCCATAGAACTTGCAATAGGAGCAGTGCCAGTGTCTAGAATGCCCTATAGGATGAGTAACTAGAGCGAGTGGAGATCAAGTTACAGCTAAAGGATATGATGGAAAAAAGCTACATCCGACCCAACATGTCTCCATGGGGAGCACCCATTTTGTTTGTGAAAAATAAAGATGGCACACTCCGACTGTGCATAGAATATAGACAACTCAACAAGACAACCATAAAGAACAAATATCCCTTACCAAGAATCGATGACTTGTTTGACCAATTAAGGTGTGCTTCCATTTTCTCAAAGATTGACTTAAGGTATGGATACCATCAAGTCCAAATCAAGGATGAAGACATCCAAAATATAGCCTTCAAGACCAGGTATGGTCACTATGAATTTGTGGTGGTACCATTTGGATTAACCAATTCCCCCGCCACTTTTATGTGCTTCATAAATATTGTACTCAGCAAATTCCTAGACAGATTTGTATTGGTTTTCATTGATGATATCCTCATCTACTCCAAGAACAAAGAGGAGCATGAAGAACATCTTAAATTAGTTCTTCAAGTAATTAGATATCATCAACTCTACGCTAAGTTTAGCAAGTGTGAATTTTTCCAGAAGCAAGTCCATTATTTAGGCCATGTCATTTTTGAAGAAGGAGTGGCAGTAGACCCTGACAAGATCAGATCTATCATGGAATGGCCTACCCCAAAGGATGTATCTAATATCAAGTCCTTTATGGTCTTATAAGGATACTATAGAAGGTTCATAAAAGGGTTTTCCAAGTTTGGTTGTCCAATCATTTCCCTTCAGAAAAAGGGGGTTAAATTCACTTGGACATCAGAATGTGAAGAAAGATTTCAAGAGTTGAAATACCTTCTAGCCCATGCACCCGTGTTGAATATTGCAAACCTTGATGATGACTTCCTCATGTGTATAGACGCCTATAAGGAAGGACTTAGAGGAGTCCTTATGCAATAAGGATGTGTAATTTGCTACAAATCCATAAAAATGAATGAGCATGAAATCAATTACGTGACCCATGATCTAGAGTTGGCTGCCATAGTGCATGCTTTAAAAATGTGGAGGCATTACCTCCTGGGTAGAAGATTTGTACTTATGATAGACCATTGTGGGTTGAGGCACCTGTTTGATCAACCAAAGCTCAATGCTAGATAATCTATGTGGATGGCTCTCCTTAGTGACTTTGATTTCGAAATCAAACACATCAAAGGAAAATAAAATAGGGTGGTCGATGCCCTTAGCAGAAGTGTGAAAATGATTCATCTGGAAGAAGTAATCACCTGTGAAATGAATTTCATGGAGAGATTCAGGAATGCACAAGAAACATATGCATTTTTCAAGACCATGACATCATACCTAAAGAAAGATCCCACAATGATAAAGTATGAAGGCTATCAGATGCTTGATGAAGGCCTACTAGCCTATAAAAGCAGATTTTGTATTCCAAGTTGTGACGAATTGAAGAGGTTCATAATGGATGAACTGCATAAGAGACCATTTATTGGTCATCCAGTTTATCAAAAAATGATCACGACCACTAGGAAACAATTCACTTGTCTTGGATTGAAAAGAGACATAGCTGACTATCTAGCTAAGTGTCTAGAATGCCAGCAAGTTAAGGAAGAACACCAACACCCAGAAGGGTTTTTACAGCCTCTACCAATTCTAGAATGGAAATGGGAAACCATCTCCATGGATTTCATCACTGGATTACCAAAATCATCCAAGCAGAATGATGCCATCATGGTAGTGGTGGACAAACTGAGCAAGTCTACTCACTTCGTTCCTGTCAAGTCAACTTACAAGGCAATAGATATTGCCAAAATCTTAATGAAGGAGATATTTAGACTGCATGGAATGCCTAAGGAGATTATATCTAACAGAGACACAAAATTTAATTCAAGATTTTGGAAGTCCTTAATGGTTGGTTTTGAGACTAAATTGTTGTTTAGCACAACCTATTACCCTCAAACGGATGGACATACAGAAAGAGTGAACCAAATATTAGAAGACATGTTAAGGATGCATGTAATGCATCGACCTAAGAAATGGGAAGACTACCTACCATTGGTATAATTTGCTTACAACAACGGTTATCAAGAGTCATTGAAGATGAGTCCTTTTGAATCCCTTTATGGTAGATAATGCAAGATTCCAATCAGCTGGAGTAATCCAGTGGATCAAATTACAATCGGACCCGACATGATGAAAGAAATGGAACAATAAGTAATTCAGATTAATAAAAATCTGGAAATTTCCTAGTATAGACAGAAGAGTTACACCGACAGAAAGAGAACTCCCAAAGAGTTCAAGATAGGAGACCATGTCTATCTCAGAATTAGACCCAGGAAGAGTTCCCTGAGAATGGGATCTTGTGCCAAGATGGCACCCCAGTATTGTGGACCCTTTGAAATCTTAGATAGAGTGGGACCTATAGCCTATAGGCTAGCACTCCCTCCCACAATGAAGGCACATAATGTTTTCCATGTTTTGTTATTGAAGAAATATGTACATGATTCTAATCATATAATTGATTGGTACGTAATTCAGGTGGAACTGGAGAGAGAATTCCTACCAAAACCTCAATGAATACTAGACAGGAAGGAAACCTCACTCAGGAACCAAACCATTGCACAGGTCAAGGTGCAGTGGAAACACTTTGGCCCAGATGAAGCTACGTGGGAAATGGAGGATGCCATGAAACATGCATAACCATTTTTGTTTACTTCTGTATATGTAGATCACATTGATAGATAGAAAATCGAGGATGATGTTCCTTTAAGGGGGAGGGGATTGTAACACCCTTGTTTCCACCAGTTTGTAAATATAAATATATCGACAAAGAGACTATGGAAAAATTGATATGTGTGTATGTTTGATTTGATGAACCATTGTATAAAAGGTTAAGGAATGTAATTTATGTTATTAATAAAAAAGGATAAGTGTTGCATGACTGTTGAAAGAGAGGGTTTGCCAAGATAGACCATGGATGCTATGAAAGAGATGGTGAGGGGAACCAAGAATGGTTGAGATAACCCCCACCAAACCAGTACCTTGCTGGATTTAATTTCTCAGGACCAGAACAATCCTCTAACCCATAAATGAATTATAGCCAAGATGGTAGGTGGGAAGACCTCCACAAGAGTTAATGAGGGGATGGGGTAGGGCACCCATCTGTAAGGATTTCAGAACTGACTATGAACTGGGATTTCGGGCGACACACAATCTTGTTGAGGAAGGAAAGAAGGTGTGGTGGGAAGAGGGAGAGCTACGAAGAGAAGCAGAGAAGAGAGAATAAGCTCTCAAGTTCAAGGGAGAACTGAGAAATGAACGTGTTTTGATTGCAGGATATGGCTAGCAGGGTTATGATACAAGCTGATAAATGAGGATGTTGAGTGATTGAGTAAGTACTCAAGAAGGCCTCCTTGCTTGGTATAGAGAAACCCGTTGCCAAGATCTTGTGGGAGGAGAGTAACCTCCGTCCCTGATTATTGTTGAGTCAGAAGACATAATTCTCTCTGAGAGCATCATAGTCTAGCTCGGGAGTGGCCAGTGGTAAATCCATTAGGAGTGACTGAGCCTATGGTTGGGTGGAAACAGGCACCCCTTTAAGCATTCACATCATGATTTCTGGTTCTGATAAGTATTTCAATATTTTATGTTTTGAAATGGAATAATGAATGAATGTATGCATTTATACATCTAAGAATGGTATTTGTATGGAATGATCAAGTTATGTGTATGAATTTACCTTCTTGTGGACTTATGTTTCTGATTGATCGCCTATATGCCCCAGTTTAGCCTTCGAGAAATCTTGGGACGTAAACCTATAGGAGGGCTGGGATGGAAAGCATTACATCAATCTGACCCTTTCGGCCTCGAGAGGATATCTCCTTCAAACTCCTTGATGCGAAACCAAGACACCGTGTTCAATTTCTTAGAAAGTTCACGATGAGGAAAATGTGTTTAAATCGTGAGAGTTTAGAAGGACCCATGTGACCAACACCTGGGAACCTTGTGCTAAGCCTAAGGGAGCTAAGTCCTTCTGGATTTGGAACTTCAAAAGTCTGGGACTTCAGAGTATTGTCAACCCAAATATTCACAAACCAGTCGAAGGTGACCGAGATTCTTAGTTATGACCGACGTTGGGAGGTTTCCCTAATGGTTAGAGGAACCTATATTACCGACTAAACCAGGATCCAACTCCCCATCGCTAAGTAGCATGAGCCACTGATCAAGAATGTTCGAGGATTCCATCAACCATTGGATCTACATCGAGGCGACTTCGACGAAGTACCACTTCGAAAGAATGAAGATGCCATAGCATCAAACTCCCTGAACTCCAAAGTTACGAAGTAAAGGAGAGCCGTATATTTGGGGGAGATCGTTAGGAGCCCCACCTACCATCCAATCTTTCAAGAGGAGGGACCCGCACACGGTACTTCGATGAAATCCTACTTCAGGAGAATGGAGTGGAAGTAAATCCATAATCCTTGAAGGCCGGAGATTTCAAGTGATGAGGACCATAGATCTAGGGATCCTTTGGGTTCTTTCATAGTTGCAGGATTCATGATGTAGGCAGCCCGTCATTTACTGCTTTGGGAGGACAGGGGTTTTGTAACGCCAAAATACCTGAAGGATGAAGTCACAAAGTAATGAGTATTGTCGATCTTCAGATTCTTCAAGATCCCTCTTAGTTGTTGATATACAAGGGACGCGTGGCGTTAGATCCTTTGGTTCAAAGACTGGGAACTCCAGGGGTATTTGAGGTGTGGTGTGTCGAAAAGCTACGAAGATTGAAGTAACAAGAGTCGTCGATTTGAGGACTCTTCGGGACTTTTCCTAACCTCTAGATATGGGTTGTGGTAAGCCAGACATTGACCAACTTCAGGAGAAAAGAGGAGTTTGCATCGCAAAACTCTTGAAGGCTAAAGTCACAAAGTAATGTTAGCCATGGATCTATGGATCAACGTGGTCGGATATCGTCTATGAGGTTTGAGGGATGTTAGAAGCTTGTCAGTCTGGTGTGATGTGGCAAGATGACATCACTAGGGTGACATGGACCCACGATCGATGTGCCACGTGTCAACTCTATATGTACTTTTTGTAGACCTTATATGCATATTGGAACGTAACATGTGTTACCCCTGGCCGTTCTACGTGGCAGTCCCTGGTACATGCCTCCTAGACAAAGTGGTTGGTGGAGTGACTATAACTTTGAGAGTCTGGGACTTTGGGACTCCAGAGGATTTGGGGTGTAGCGAACCAAAAGGCCCGAAGGTCGGGACCATGTGACAGGATTATGGGACTTGGGTAGTTTGGGACTCTGAAAGGTCTCGTGCATAGAAATTAAGGAGGCATTCTGCGCTAAAGAGTCGAAGCGTCAAAGTGCCGAAGTTCTTGTTGGCCTGCGTGTTAGATGAAAATCAAGTCCAGTCGTGGGAGCGGATAGTGGATGGACTTCCACCATGAGTGATTGAACTTGGATACCACACGTGTGAGGTGGATTCACATGGACGCCACATGGCCCTCAACCAATGAATGCCGAAGAACTTTGGGAAGCCATAAAAAATAACCCAAATCTCAAATTTGAGCCTGGTAGTAGTCATTAGAACGCTACGGGTAAGTAGAAGAGGATAAAGACCTCGAACAGAGGATTTGAGATGCTAAGGAGAGAAAATTTTTGATGCCCCATCCCTAGGAAATATACTCAGGGGTTGGGTGTGTTACATGGTGGCGAAGTCCGGATATTGCTAATAAAGTTGGGGCCACTCAGATGCCTCATGTCCACAAAAATGGAGCATAGTGGTGAGTGTATCCACGAGAGGTCGACTGAGGTAGTCAGTGACACGATTTGTGCTCACTGTCTTATACTTAATGTTGAGATGAAACTGCTGCAGGTAGGTGGAGAAATTCTGATGGCGATCATTTTGTAACTTCCCTTGTGTCTGTATGAACTGCAGAGGCTTGTGATCAGTGTGGATGATCCTCTCCTTTCCTAGAATGTAATGTTTCCATTGACGACAGGATTGTACAATGGAATACATTTCCTTGTCATAGGTGGGGTATTTTCGGAAAATATATGAGAGTGTCTCACTATGGTATTCCATCAGATGACCGTACTGAGTGAGAAATGCATGGAAAACATAGTCAAATGCATCAATATCAATCTCCAACGGTTGTTGTAGATCGAGCAAGGAGAGTGCTGGAGTTGAGCACAAGCGATGCTTCAGATCATAAAATGCTCATTGTTGTTCCTTTCCCCACAAAAACGTTTCCCTGACACCACCCTTGGTCACTTGGTTGAGGGTCCATGCAATATGGGATAATCCCAACATGAACTGCCTATATAAATTGGCCAGTCCCAAGAAGCTCTGAAGCTCGGCTAGTGTGGTTGGGGATGGCGATTCATGAATGACTTGGACCTTAGCTGGATCAACATGTACCCCATGCTCATCAACAATGTAGCCCAAGTATTGGACCTTATTCATTCTAAAGGAGAATTTTTCCAAGTTGGCATATAGTTTGTGCTACGACAGAGTGCTCAGAACCTGCTAAATATGCCGCATATGCTACTCCCAAGTTCTGTTGTAGATGAGGATGTCATCCAAATATACCACCACAAAAGAGTTGGTGAAGGTTATTAATAGATCATCCATCAACCTCATGAAAGTGGTTGGTGCATTTTTTAATCCAAAGGGCATGACCAACCATTCAAAGAGACCTTCTTAGTATTTTAAAGTTGTCTTCCATACATCAGTTGGTTTGATGGGAACTTGGTGGTAGCCAGACTTTAGGTCAATATTGCTGAAGAAATTTTCCCCCTTGAGTTGGTCAAGAAGGTCATCAATATTGGGAATTGAATACCAATTCTGGACTGTGATTTTTTTTAATACTCTGTAATCAATGCAGAGTTGTCAGGTCTCATCCTTCTTCTGCACCAGTACAATCGAGCTTTCACAAGGGGAAGATCTGGGTCTGATGTTCCCCTTTTTAATAATCTCTTGGATATGGCACTTTATTTCGTCATTTTCCATCATCGAGCGATGATACATTGGTCCATTAGGTGGAGGTACACCGGGGGTTAGATCAATTGGATGCTTGACTTGGTAGTGTGTCGGTACCCCGGTGGGTGAAGAGACGATGTCTATGTACTCTTCCATCATCCCATCCACTTTCTTCTGCTGCAAAGAGAGGCTCTGTGTAGAGGCCATGAATGTGGCAGTGACCTTCTGATTACTGTGAGCACGGATCAAAAAGAAGATGAACTTCCCGGTCTATGAAATGACCTTGCTACATTGCTTAGTAGAGATTAAAGAAATAGTTGTAGGCGGTGCTACCTCTGGTATCGTGTGCAATTGTCTAGCCAAAGTATTAATAACAGTGTGGGGTATAAACTCATACACAACATGACACTTCCAAAAATATGGTTTTCCTAGAAGAACATCAAAAACTTCAAGGGGATGGATATCACACAATACCTCGTCTTTGAAAGTCTTGATGTCATAGGGAAGACAATAGTGTTGGATGACATAGAGATCTCTTCCTTGGTGAATCCAGTTGATGGTGTAGGGTTGCAAGTGTAGTGTCATCGATAGGTCCAACTGCTTGGCGACCTTTGTTGAGATCAGGTTCTTCTGACTGCCGCTATAAAAAATGAAATGAAGTGGATCCCCCTTTACTCACATATGTGAGTGAAAGAGGTGTTCCCCTTCCTCTGGTTCTTCTGGTTCGATTGGCTAGACTTTGGTGGTAGCAACAGTGGAACTAGGTTCAACATCGATAATTCACTTCCCTCCTTTTAGAGTTGATTCAGATTCTGAATTGACCTCTAATTGGGAAGCCTTCTTCTTGGCCACGAGTGCTTCTTTGAGTGACATTCTTCAGTGTTGTTCCAAGGGATTTTATGGTATTCACACCATTTTCCCGTGTCCTTCTTCGTCTTCTCATTGCCCTTCTTGTGTTGCAACTTGGACTGGTTTTCCTCAGAGTGTCCATATTTGATATGTCCCTTGCTGTGTGGGTTGGGGCTACCTTTTTCCTTCTTCGGCTGTAAGGAGTTTGCAGATCCAAACTCTTGCCTCTTCTGCTTAAATTTCTACTTAATATTGACGACATATCTATAATCCGTACCTAATGAGGTGATGTCCAGAAACTCCATTTCTATTTGAATGTATCTATGCAAACAACTATGGTATTTGAGCACCAGCTGTCGCTTAGAGTCTTTGATACCCAATTTGGTGAGCAGGGTATGGAAAATATTGGTGATATATGGTAGTGTTTGGTCCCTTTTTTGACACAGGGTGGTCCATTTGGTGTACTGGTCCTCGTAGCTTCCAACAGGGTAGTATTTTTCTTTAATGGCATTCCGGAAGGAATGCCATGTAGGGGAAACCATAAATATTGTAGATTCCTCTATGGCCCTTTTCTCAGAGTAGGTATCCCACCAGTATTTAACATGGGGGGCGACCTTTAGGAGTGAAAAATTAATCTTTTCCCTATCAGAAAAATCGTGGATCGAAAAATACCCTTTGAGCAGATTCAACCATTTATCTGCAGCATTCAGATCTATCAATCCTTGAAATAATGGAATATCAAAATTTACCTGTACCTTGAAGGGGGTTGCATGACCTCTTGATGAATATGCTTCTCCTGTGGGCAGTCGCCGAAGGATCTGCGCAAAGTTTTCCATCATTTTGTTCATTTGTCACGCAAGGGCTTCCTCGAGCAACATTTTAAAAGGATCTCCTACTCCATCATATTTCTTTTCATCCCCCATGGGTTGTCGTCGGTCTTGGTGCAACCAATCTTTCAACGAATCGATTGGTTTGAGTCCCAATTTCTTGTACCCAGATCTTGTCAGGGACATGCATGAAGAAAAATAAATGAAGAGCAAAGTACTTTGATACCACTGATCCGTATTTAGGAGAAGAATGAACTGATTAATAGACTGAATATAATAAAAACAGATATATAAAGAACAACACAAATATCCAATGAACAATATATTCTATTGAATAAATAAAATAGGTTGAAACTGTAAAACTGCAAAACTGGAAACAACTTGCTCAAATGGTGGTAGTTATTTCTGAGAAGAGATGTGGCTTGCTACATGCATTCGTCTGAGAAAAATGATTAGAATGAGGCTCCATATTCCTTTTTAACATTACTCATGAATGCAAAAACCCTAGACATCCAAAAACCTAACCTTAGGAGATGAAACACCAAAAGTTATGTGGGTGCCTATGGCTAAGTTGGTACCTCAACTTCTCGGGGTTGTAACTTTTGCATATGACCTATGTTTTAGGTGCGTGATAGCTTTTTGGAAAGGTATTTTCGAGAAATACACATCACGTTGTCAAACTTTGACTCTCTCTACAATTTAACTTTGGTGAGAAAAAAAAACACTATTTAGGGCCCCAAAACGACCCTGGAAGTACATAAATATGTGCGGACATGAAAACATATAAAATAAGCAGTTGGATTAGGTGGGACACCACCAATATTGACCTAGAATATGTGTAGGGATTTATACAGCCCCAGAGGTGTAGAACCCACAATTACAAAGAAGTATAGAAGCACGTGCTGAACTAAAAACTGTTAAGAGGAGCCAGTTGGAATAGGTGGGAGGCCACAAATATCCGTCCGGATCAACATTTTTTACATCCGAGGAGTAAAACCTCTACGTCGATGGATGCATCAGTGTCTAGTCCCACCACTGATGTAATAGTAGAGGCAGCTTGTTGATTGAGTGCACCCGACACACAGGTATGTATCACATTTGATAAATTTACCATAGTCATTTCTTTATTTTATGGCATACTAAAATTTTTAATGTTCTCGTATTTCTACAGTATTTGGGACTACGTGATGTTGGATAATTTCCATCTGGGATGGACAAGTCATCTCTGTCACATGTATCATTGTAGATTTAAATATCATATAATTATCAATTTGTTTCTGTTTTTTTTTTTGAATTTTACTATTCGGTACTAACAGTTCAATTTTATTAATATGTATGCAGGTTGCAGATATATTTGCTAGCTATAGTATTTTTTCACTCCATGGACACCTAAGCGTTTCTTCTAGGTTACCTTTCTCTAGGCCTAGGGATTTGTAATCACTTTTACAGCCTGTGAGGGTCCATCGTAACCCACCCTCAACATAAATATTATTGCACTCATCCTTAGTGGATTCACAAGGAGGGCACCGATCCACACCACCTGTATGCCACCCACCCCCACCAACATTTCCATCAACCCCATCGACTGAGACTACCATAAGAGATATTGTCTTGCATATGGTTGTACAACATAGTTCTCCATCTACCAGTGTATCTCCATCGAGGCCTGAGATATTCACGCTGAGATAATTCATTAATGTTTCATGCATTTTATTTTATGTATTTGTTTAATTTTCTTAACTTGATCTTTGTAACTGATGCAGGGTGGCATCAAAGAGAGTTTGGGGTCGCGGAGGAGGGTAACACCTTCACGAATGAAAAAAACATATGCAGTGAGTTGTCTTAGGTTAAATTACAAAGTATCGTTTTGTATGTCTATTAATTCATCGAGGAAAAAAAATTATAACACTATTTATTCTTTGTGCAGTCTCTAGAGTGTCGAAGCACACCGAGGCCTAAAATTTTTCGAGGTGCTTCCTCGAGTAATAAAATAAATATAGATTTCCAGGATTCTCCTGAGGGTGGAGAGGGTGGAAGTGGTCAATGATTGATCAACTACAACCATTTTCTATTTAGGCCACCATATGTATGTTTTTTTATGTTAGGGCACTTGTTGTTGCTTCATATATTGAGCACGAGTTTCCATTTTGTAAAAAATGTACAATTTATACAATATTCAACACACACACACACACACACACACACACACATTTGATGGCATGTTTTTTTATGAATCTCATTGTTTATGCATTTTATGTTGATGAATATATGAATTTCAAAGTGTTTGAATATCAAAGTGTATGAATTTTATGTGTATTAATCCCTTAATTTTTTTTTCTAAAGTGATTATAAATATTTGCATTACGTATTACAAAATATCTTATGGTGGAAAATATTGCTAAGTGCTAAATCCATAAGCAATTAATGGTTCTCAAGTAGCATTGCTTGCTAATCAACCATGTCTCTCTACATCATCGATAGATCATTCCTTCTAAATTATTTGCATGAATGTTATCGATATCCATATTCTAACTCACAACCAAAAAAATGGACTACCTCTTGAATTATCTCCATCTAAATCCAATGACAATCCACGCTCAAATAGTGGTCACTTGAAAATATTGTGACCTAAAAAATGGCATATTACAATAATTTATTATAGAAATAAAATTTTCATTTATCTTCTACATAATTGTAAATCACTTAACAATCTCATCTCAATGTCATGTCAAATTAACCTCCATAACTAGTACTAGAATTACTCAATTACGAAGATGACATAAGCTAACATTCAATTATGCAAGTACACAACATTTGGACAACCCTAACACTTCATATCTATTTAGAATATGAAGTACATGCACCTACCAATATCTTATCAAGGGTTGTTAGAATTCAGGCTCTTCAAACCCTTGTGATGGAAACCATAAGATAACATTAACCAATAGCTCACTCCATTAGAGATCATCAACAAGGTGGCATACACAATGGTAAGTCCTTTTTGGAACCTACATGTGTATCCCACACTTGTACACTATCAACTCCCTCTATCTTCTTGATAACAAGCACATTAGGTAGCACTAGGGTTTTCAAATGCCATAAAACCTTAAATTCTTCTCTTACCAGAGCTACATGATATAAAAAGTATTTCTTTTCTCCTCTAGGTATAAGTCCTAGTATTCCTAGTCTCCTTAGGACAAAA
>ML785842.1:145023-155521 GCA_009831015.1 Picea engelmannii | reverse complement strand
GACCAACCAAAGCTCAATGCTAGACAAGCTAGATGGATGGCCCTCCTTAGTGAATTTGATTTTGAAATCAAACACATCAAAGGGAAGGAAAATAGGGTGGCCAATGCCCTTAGCAGAAGCATGAAAACAATTCACCTGGCAGCGGTGAGTACCTGCGAGACAAATGTCAAGAACAGAGTCATAAATGCACAAGAGACGGATCCCTTCATTCAAACTGTGACCCTATACCTACAACAAGAAACCTTTGAAGTAAAGTATGAAGGCTACCATATGACCGAAGGAGGTCTACTCACTTACAGAGATAGACTATACATTCCAAATTGTGATGACTTGAAGAGGTTCATTATGGATGAAATACATAAAATACCATACACTGGTCACCCAGGATACCAGAAAATGATCACTGCCACCCGGAAAACAAATTTTATTGGCCTGGATTGAAGAAAGACGTAGCCAAATATTTGGCCCAATGCATAGAATGCCAACAGGTTAAAGAAGAACATCGACACCCAACAAGACTATTACACCCTTTACCCATCCCAGAATGGAAATGGGAAACCATCTCCATGGATTTTATCACTGGATTGCCAACTTCAACCAAACAGAATGATGCCATTAAGGTAGTAGTGGATAAACTGAGAAATTCTGCTCATTTCATCCCCATCAAATCAACCTGCAAGGTGATAGATATTGCCCAGGTATTCATGAAAGAGGTATTCTGGCTGCACGGTATGCCGAGAGAGATAATATCTGACAGAGACACAAAATTTACTTCCAATTTTTGGAAATCACTGATGGCTGGTTTGGAGACCAAATTGTTGTTTAGCACCGCCTATCATCCTCAAACCGACGGATAGACAGAAAGAGTGAATCAAATATTAGAGGATATGTTAAGGATTCATGTAATGCATCAACCCAAGAAATGGGAAGACTACCTGCCATTGGTAGAATTCGCCTACAACAATGGCTACCAAGCATCCTTAAAGATGAGTCCCTTCGAGGTCCTCTATGGTAGGCCTTGTAATACTCCAATCAGCTAGAGTAATCTTGTAAATAGGATTTCTTTTGGACCCGACATGTTGAAAGAAATGGAACAGCAAGTGACTCAGATAAAACAAAATCTGAAGGTCGCTCAGAATCGACAAAAAAGTTATGCTAATCAAAAGAGAACTCCAAGAGAGTTCAAAATGGGAGACCATGTATATCTCAGACTTAAGCCCAGAAGGAGTTCCCTGAGAATGGGAGCTTGTGCCAAGTTGGCACCCTGGTATTGTGGAGCCTTTGAGGTTCTAGATAGAGTGGGACCTGTAGCCTATCGGCTAGCACTTCCTCCCACAGTAAAAGCACATAATGTTTTCCATGTTTCATTATTGAAGAAATATGTACATGATGATAATCATATAATTGACTGGTCTGTGGTCCAGGTGGAACCGGAGGGAGAATTTCTACTAGAACCACAATGCATAGTGGATAGAAAGGAAACCTCTCTCTGGAACAGAACCATTGCACAGGTCAAGGTGCAGTGGAAACATTTTGGCCCAGATGAGGCTACATGGGAAATGGAGGATGCCATGAGACAAGCATATCCGATTTTTTTTACTTCTGTACATGCAATTCATGTTAGTAGATAAGAACATCGAGGACGATGTTCCTTTTAAGGGGGAGGGAATTGTAACACCCTGTTTCCCCTAGTTTGTAAAAATAACTGGACTGGCCAAGAACTATGGAAAACTCATAAATGTGAATATGTGATGTAAATGGACCTTGAGTAAAAGGTCAATAAATGTGAATAACATTATGAATTTTACTGCAGGACTGTTGAGAGGGGATGTGCAGAAAAGAGACCACAATGGCGGTGGAAGGCACCTGGAAAGGTGGCATTAACTTCCACCGAGAATTAATATCGTATTTGGACTCCACTGGCCCGGAGAACCAAAAGAGGCTTACTGGCCCCAAATTAAATGCCTCGCAGATTGGTAGGTAGATGGCTCCTCAGGAATTAATGAGGGATGGGGAGGTGAACCTCCCATCCGTAGAGCCATCATGACTGGCCAGTGCAAGGGTAATCGTGCCACACGCAACCTCGCCAGAGGATAAGGCATAGGGTAGAAGCGATTGGGGGGGGGCAGACATGAGGGGAGAACTCTGGAAATATGTAGAGTGAGTGATAGCAGAGAGGAAGGATTGCAACCTTCGCTCCTGGTCACTGGAAAATAGAGACGCAGTCTCACAGCATCGTGGTCTCAGCTCGGGAGTGGCTAGTGGTAAATACACTGGGAGTCGCTAAGCCTACGGTTGGGTGGAAACAAGCACCCCTCTCAGCAGTTGCTTGACCCCTGGTGTTATTTCTGATAAGTGTTTTGCCTCTGGTATTTTGAAATATATATATATGATTATTCTGATAATTAGGCTCATAAGCTATGAAACTGTGAATGATTTCATTATAAGAATGACTGTATGGTGTTTTGATCAGTACTAGTAGTTTTCATTATGTCCTCATGAATTCGTTATTTGTGCATGTACTGATCTAATTCTGACTTCATGTCTGGTTCTTGGGAGGACGACATCCTTATATACCTCAGGTAGTACCCTGAGTAAATCTCCCCATAGAAATACCTTCCTTGAAAATCCCATCAAGAACCGGGAAGGCGGTTGTGAAGGCGTATGGCCTTGGTAACCCTGCAGGAGGAGGAACGATCCTCTTGAAAACTGAGATGATAGCATAAGGATGGAATATCGAATCGACATATGAGATTCCGTTGGGATATCGGTGGTCACTCATGACTGTCAGATCAGAAGGAGAAGATGGAGTGTTAAGTGCTTTAACCTTGGTAGTTGGTGACCGACGGACGAGATTTCCTCAGGGAATCTGCGAGCACACTCGATCGTTAGATTGGTAGGAGAGGGTAAGGTGTTAAAATGCCTTGCCCCTTTGTTTTCTGTTTCTTCATGGGCAACGAGGAATTTGGGATCGTAGATATCCAAGGTTCATGAGAGTATCTGGACTGTGGATCTTTTCCACACCCAAGGAGTCATGGAAGAATGCATGGGTAGGAACCATTATGAGCCATCAGATCTCGACTGAAAAACCCGACAGCCGTTGGATCTGTCAGGAGTTACCCGAGGGTTAAGACTCCAGTGTATAGGGGAGAAAAACCCCGGAATAGATCTAGGCCGTTTGATTAACGGAGGCCATGCGTCGTGAGATCTCCCATTTTCGGGAAATCAGAAATCGTGGAATCAGGATTCCTGTTGACAAGAGTTCGGGATTTTCTATGGTGAAAAACCCAGGATTGATCTTAGCTGTCCGATTGATGGAGGCCATGTGTTGAGAGATTACCCGTTTCAGGAAATCGGGGATCGGGGATTCGGGAGTTCTGCTGACAAAAACTTGGACTCTTGCTTTGACAAATCCTGATCCAGAATGTTGAGACAATAGCATGTGGATAAGTCTCAATGGATGGACAAGATTCCTTCAGGAAATCTCAGGGTCCGTAACGACCGTCCGATGCGAGTAAGAGATGTCATATTTACGCTGGGGCATGAGCGCGCATTAGGGTAAGTAGCGAACAGATCTAGATGGCCAGAGTCCACCCACCCAGATCTACGACCGAGGCTTCATTCCGGAGCCCCCTTGCCATTCTGCCTTTAGTGGTAAGGGGGGGGTCCGAAATTGAATGCGCAACTCTCGAACGATCGATATTAACTCATCATGATCAATGGCGCTCAGGTGGATTCTGAAGCCCCCTTTCCATTCTGCCTTTAATGGGCGAGGGTCCAGAATAGTGTGGCGTGTGAAGTGGGGCCCCTCCTGTCATGTCAAATACCGTGTCGGGTTTCCCTCTCTACCACCTGTATTCCACTTAACCGCTCAACAGGGCCGTTTCTCGTTGGCTGTTCTCTGGCCCTGTTGGGATTTGTTCCTATTAGCCATTTGCTAACCCTGTAGGGATTCATCCCCATTGGCCGATCGCGAGCCCTGTCGAGGTTCGGCTGTTGCCAAGTCAAACGACTCGACATCACTGTAGCGCCGAGGCGCGAAATATGAAAGAGGTACTACATTTATTCGGATGGTGATCGTGAACCGTGACCACCTGGGAGTGGGGAGAGAGAAAGAGCTAGCTTACGCTGGTCCTCCATGGATGTTTAGGGCTTCTGATTCGACAGAAGACCGTAAAAATGCGATTTAGGTAGTGGGTATGTGACAAAGTACGAAAGGTATGCAAGGAAAGGCTAGAGAAGTTATGGTATGGTATGCCTTTCCTTGCCTTGCCTTGGTATGGTATGGTATGGTGAAGGCCGCATAGCATGCCTTTCCTTGCCTTTACAAGCCATGGTATGGTATGGTATGCCTTGTCTTTCCTTTCCATGGTATGGTATGGTATGGTATGGTATTCCTTTCCTTTCCATGGTATGGTATGGTATGCCTTGCCTTGGTATGGTACGGTATCCTTGGCATGGTATGGTATGGTATGGTATTCCTTTCCTATATGTTATTGTATGATATGCCTTGCCTTGCATTTCCATGGTATGGTATGGTATGTATTTCCTTTCTTTTCCTTACCATGGTATGGTATGGTATGCCTTGCAAGGAAAGGAAGGTGAAGGCAATCTATGCAAGGTATGCAAGACAATGCAATGGAAGTGAAGGAAAGTCAAGTGAAGGTATGGTATGGTATGCCTTTCCTTTTCTTTTATTGGTATGGCATGGTATGGTGAAGGCATGGAATTCATTGCCTTGCCTTGCCAAGACATGGTATGATATGATATGTTATGGTATGCCTTGCCTTTTCTTGCCTTTCCTTTCCTTTCCATGGCATGGTATGGTATGGAATTGCTTTCCTTTCCTTTCCTTTCCTTTCTAAGCCATGGTATGGTATGATATGGTATTCCTTGCCTTGACTTGCCTTGCCTTTCCATGGTATGGTATGGTATGGTATTGTATGGTATGCCTTACCTTGGTATGGTATGGCATGGTATTGTATCATTGGCATGGTATGGTATGCCTTGCCTTTTCATGCCATGGTATCGTGTGGTATGGTATGCCTTGCCTTTCCTTGCCTTGCCATGGTATGGTATGGTATGGTATGCCTTGCAAGGCAAGGAAAGTGAAGGAAATGCATGAAAGGTATGTAAGGCAAGGCAATGCAAGTGAAGGAAAGGAAAGTGAAGGTATGGTATGGTATACCTTTCCTTGCCTTTCCTTGGTATGGTATGGGATGGTTGCCTTGCCTTGCCTTGCCTTTCCAAGCCATGGTATGGTATGGTATGCCTTTCCTTTCCATGGTATGGTATTCCTTGACTTTCCTGGCCATGGTATGGTATGTTATGGTATGATATGGTATGGTATGCCTTATCTTGGTATGGTATGGTATTGTATGGTATCATTGGCATGGTATGGTATGGTACGCCTTGCCTTGTCTTTCCTCGGTATGGTATGGTATGGGGAAGGCATGGTATGCCTTACCTTGTCTTGCCTTGGTATGGTATGGTATGGTGAAGGCATGGTATGCCTTTCCTTTCCTTTCCAGGCCATGGTATGGTATAGTATGCATTGCCTTGCCTTTCCTTTCCATGGTATGGTATGGTATGGTATGGTATGGTATACCTTGCCTTACCTTGCATTCACTTTCCATGTTTTTCCATGCCATGCCTTGCCTTTCCATGTCATGCAATCCATTGCCTTGCCTTCAATTTCATTTCCATTCCATGTATTTCCTTGCCATGCCATGCCTTTCCTTGCATTCACTTGCCATGCCTTTCCATGCCATGCCATGCCTTTCTGTAACATTCCTTTCCATGACATGCCATGCCATTCCATGCCTTGCCTTGCATTCACTTGCCATGCCATGCCTTCTATAAATGAACAAGTTTAATATGTAAATAATGCTTGTACTAAATGAACAAGTTGTTGATAGGCCACGATGACCCATTCAATCAGATGAGGGAAAACGCCCGATAGCAGATCCCAATCATACCCACTCTCATTTGGGGTAGTGTTTCCCATGAGTTTATGGGCCTCATTACTGCTCATAATTAAAAGAATAAAAAGGGGAAATACAAAGAAATTTCCCACAAAGAGTTCTAACTAATTCTAATTCTAAACTAAGTAAAAGCTAACTAATCTAATCTAAATTAATTCTAACCTATCCAGAGAGAAAAACTAGAAGAATGAGTACAATGAGAGATAATGTCATTACAATAAAAAAACATTCAGGTATGCTAATGATATGTGATAAAGAAAATGATGAAAATACACAGGAATCTAGTTGTACAATGCATCTATAACATCATTTATGTACCCACAAGGAAACCAATGATAACATAAGTAGACATAATATATTGCAGAAATAGCTCGTACGACACAATCCTATCTACTCAAACATAAGACAAATGCACATAGAATAGTCTCATGTACATCCACCAAAGCCACCAATTTCCGAAATGCATCCTTATTTTTATTCCTCAGAAGTAGTAATACCATCTTTTGTTACAAAGGGAAAAATTCGTCTCTCTATGCCATGAGTTCTCTTTTATAAGACAAGAGAGAGACTCTTAAGTTCTCATCACTATTCATTTCATTTTCCTTCTGTTTATTTTCTCTCATTTCATAAATGGACACATGTAATCATTACACAAAGAAATTGAATGGACTCACGAGTCATTATTTTCGTCCTCGGATAGTTTATAAATGATATCTATTTAAAAACACTCATTGCCTCTGTCCATTTTCATTATCTTTTGTTTTTCATAAGTTTCTGGTTGTTTATGGATTTGACCTGCAGAATGTGATCATTGTGTCTTATTCTCCTATGTATTATCTTTCCGTTGAGATATTTCTAGCTCAATTCCATTGCTTGTATCTCAAGATATGACGATTTGATGTGAGCATACCTGATTTTTCATCCAAATTTGGGTTTCGTCTTTGTTTTGAATTTTCGAGCAATTTACACTCTCAATATTCCCACATTTTCTATGTTATCTTGTTCTTATCTTCTCCAAATTTATATCGATCTATCCTGGGCTTGATTTCGTTAATCCTAGCCCTGGATATGACTGCTTGAAGTTGGTATGGCCATACCCCCCCACCAAATCCGTGGTTGTCCATTTTTTCTCATTTTATGATGTCTTTTGTCCATTTTTCGACCTATATACTTGAACCAATGTGTTCCTCTATCTGATACCTTTCCAATGAGGTATCATAGGCCTAATTCTGACACATGTAGAAAAAGTTATGGTCGTTTAAAAAATGTCACTCAACAACCATTGATCAAACCCGTGGGTTAATTTGGACCGTTGATTCTTGAACATACAAAAGAGAAAACCCACCAGATCAATGGTTCTGGTCAGTTGTCCATCAGACCTCGAAAATACAAAAGTGTGTGTGTTCATAACTTCACATCAGAGACTTTCTAACTCCTATCCCATTCCCATTCCCATTCATCAACTCTGAGAGTGAGATATAATCATTGAGTAGATCTAGAACCAATCCCCATAGTCAATTGAAAGAGCCATTTCCTGGCATGTTCCAACGCACCAATGCAAAGGTATTGAAGAAAATAATAGAAGAATATTCCTTCTTCGATTTACGTGCTAAAGGTTAAAGCCTAAAAAAATTGATGACATGTAGTCGAAACTAATTATTCGACATCTAGAAAATTTGTGAAGTTTCAAAGTTTCGATAAGAGGTATTGAGGAATATTCCATCATATCTCCATTTTGCATGTGAAATATCTGAATCGTCCTTTCAATTAAAATCAAAGGTCATGATTAAAAATCATTTGGAGTCTGAAGGAGACCGTTCAGAGTGTTAACTCTAACCATCCAAAGTTATAACCCAAATAATGTTGCACAAAACAAATCTGACTGTTCACATAGGGAAAATATTGACAACTTGGGAGAGTTTTTCTTTTGAAATATACTCGAGGTTTAATCTTGTGACACTTTGCAAAGTAATAAGGCCTTGGTTCCGATGTTGGTTGCTGTTGGGCTCAAAATATGTTCTAAAAAAAACCTCTATGCATCAGCCAAAGGTAGACGCTAGCACAAGCATTTTACTTGTTGCCTACGTAGGTTCTTACCTTCCGTTTTCAATACCCAACCTTCAGAGATGAAACACCTATAAAGGAACAACAATCATAAATGGAATGACAATTGTTTTATTCAATTGAACGAAACTTATTGTAAAGGGAACAACAATCATAACAAGGGGACAATAGTCGTTACATTGGGCCGAACTGATGTTGAATTAATTGCATTGTAGTACTTGCCCAACTATCTAATTTGTCAATTCGAGGTTCATAAACTTACGAAGCACACGCAAAATATACAAGATTGAAGCATGACTAATCTAATCTAATGTTTAAGGTACGACTGGAATTGAATCATCAATCTAATGCAGGAAATTGAAACACACGACCTGGAATTGAAATTAATCTAGGAATGGGAAATTGTGCAAATGAAATTAATCTAGGAATGAGAAATTGCATAAATGAAATTGATCTAGAGATGAGAAATTGTGTAAATGAAATTAATCTAGGAATGGAGAACTACATGAAGGAAAATAAAATACAACATGTGAAGAGTTGAATGACACAACAACATATGTGAGCTCACGTAAATGAATCAATCTTACATTACCATAATCAAATCAATATTCATAACAAAATAATGAAAGCATGGAAACTGAAACCATAAATCAAAGCTAAGAATCCCTTTCTCTTTAATACCCTAATGACTACCATTAATAAATACTCTAATAACTCTAATTACTCCCTCATGAAGAGAGAACACTATCTTTTATACATGAGAGCCTTGAAGATAAGATAACCATCTCATAATTACATATCCACTTTTCTCTCAACCTATTTCCCATTATTACCAAATATAATCCCTTCAAATCCTCACACATATCTCTTATATATCTTGAATAAGATATGTTATCCAAATCTCCATGATCTTCTCCTTGAATAGGCTTGAATTATCTCCTCAAATCTTGAAATGGTGGAGGAAGTATTTGAGAAGTCCTTTTGAATTAATCCTTCACATATTCCTACACATTTCAAAGCTCAGACATTTTTGAGATATATATGAAAACATGTCAATTTTCTAACATTTAATCACAAATTCCCTTTTAATACTAAAATGAATAAAGTGGAAAATAATAAGGTGAAACCCAAATGTATTTATGAAAATGATGTCATGAAAGGTTAATGGGGCGATAAATGTTAGGATATTTAGACACTTAGGAGTTAGTTAAGATCTAATTGGTCTATTGTGTCATTAGGTAAAAGTGTGCTTTCTAATGTGTTTCTTTAGTATGCATTAGTATGCATTTGTAGCTAGAAAATCCGACGGTCACGATATGTTCCCGACATAGAGTGATATGACGGTTCATAGTCTCCTCAATCTTAACGGCCATTGATTTGTGGATTAACACCCGATTGGTCCATGATATCTATTTAAAGAGCATGGAGGGTCATTTGACGATGATCGATTGTGAGAAAATCTCTTGTAAAAGATCTCTGTAATCTTTTTCTTTGGATTAATAAACTGCTCCAAGTGGTCGCGTTGGCTGGGGCCGTGGATGTTTCCCCGTAGGGGTTTTACCACGTGAAAAAATCGGTGTATTGATATTTGATCTGGTTATGTGAGTGGTTAATGAAGGTTTTCATCCTTTGTTGGAATACCTATGTTGTCGAACATGGTATCATATCATGTTTGAAGACCCACTCCTGTTGTAGATCGAGATCATGAAGCTGAGTTTCCTCATATCCATTTTCTATAATTTCTGTACATTTCTAGGCTAAGAGGACTGTTCCATTGCGTCCAAAGCACTCGTTTCATTCATGAACACTTTTCTTTTCACTCGAAAAGGTTTCTGTTTTCCAAAGATACGGCCATTACAGTCATATCCAGAGGTATAAAGTTTGAATACACATTTTTTAATTTCTTTGTAGAAAAGTATTTTGGTTTTATTTCGGTTTTGTATTTTTTATTTCTGGGTTTTTACTCTTTTAGATATGCGTATTCTCTTTGCCCCGTGTCCTGTGTTATCTCAGAAAATTAGAAACAAATAGGAAAATGTGCATCTTCCGGGTAACCTAACTGAAATATAACCCTTGTTGTCATCGAGAAGCGAAATTTTTTTCTTGTGTGAAAAGAGTTTTTTTTTAGCACGCTCTCCAAGGCCATCTTAAAAAACAATAACAATCCTCCTTCTGAACATTATAATATGTTTTGCTAGACCATTTGGTTAAAATTTGCCTTATTAAGTAAGAGGTCTTGAGTTCAAATCTCTCTTTTGTTACTTTTTTTTGAAAAAGTTCATGCTAAATTTGTAAAGTGTATTTCATTTCAAGTATAAAAGTGAATCACTATAAGTATCTTTAATATTTTATTTTAGAGTTATTTATTTTGCATGCAACTTTTCTTTGTAAAAGTGAGCCCCACTTCTCTTTATAAAAGTGGGTCACTTCATAAAGCAACTTACACTACC
>ML785842.1:119624-142714 GCA_009831015.1 Picea engelmannii | reverse complement strand
GTATTGGGCGGAAGCCATCAACTGTGCAAATTACATAGTAAATCACACTGCCACAAAGGCTCTTAAAAATATAACACCGGAAGAATCTTGGACTAAAATTAAACTAGATGTAAGTCACTTCTGTGTATTTGGTAGTATAACATGGGCTCACATTCTTGGTGAGAAAAGGAAAGCATTGCAGCCTAAAAGTGAGAAGTGTATATTTGTTGGTTATTCTGAAGACATCAAAAGTTATAGACTTCTTCAATCACATTGTAATGCAATTATTATTAGAAGAGATGTTAAATTTGATGAAAATCTCTTGGCCTACGAGACTAATTCGACGTTTGTGCCTTCTTTGGCATGCAAGCCTAATTCGACGGTTGTGACTTCTTCGGCCTGCGAGCCATCTTCAACGTTTGTGCCTTCTTATGATCTGGTTTCTTCTTCAGATGATGGCAGTGAGGATGAAAATCCACCTCCACCTACTCACCCTCCTCCAGATGAGTCCTTTGAACCTGAACCAATACCAACTCCACCGCTTCCGAGATGGGTCCATTCAACACAAGAAGCAATTGGTGATCTTGTTGGTGATCCTTCAGATCAACGTTGGACAGGTTTACATTTCCAGCAAGCCTCTTCTCTTTTGTCTCAAGTTTCAGAAACTTATGATCCAGAGACATTTGCAGAAGCTTCAGGTCATCCAGATTGGGATACAACAATGAATGAAGAGTATCGTTCTTTAATAGAAAACAATACTTGGGATCTTGTACCTCTTCCAAAAGGAAGAAAACTTGTTAGATGAAAATGGGTCTACAGAACTAAGTATGCATCAGATGGAAGTGTTGAAAGACACAAGGCTCAGTTAGTTGCCAAAAGATTTTCCCAAGTTGAAGCAATTGACTATAATAAAACCTTTTCCCTTGTAGAAAAAATGAATTCCATCCGCCTTGTTCTTGCCCTTGTTGCCTCACATAAATGGGAGGTCCATCAGATGGATGTTAAATTCGCCTTCTTGCACGGATATTTCAAAGAAGAAATCTACATGGAACAACCTCCTGGCTATGTCCAGAATGACTCTAGCCTTATTTATCGCCTCAAGAAATCTCTTTATGGTCTCAAGCAAGCTCCCCGAGCTTGGTATGCCAAAATGGATAACTTTTTTATTGCCATTGGATTCTCTAGATGCCATTTTGATCCTAATGTCTATACCAAGAAAGTAGGAAGCCATCTCATAATACTTTTCCTTTATGTTGATGACCTTATCCTTACTGGTAGTGACTCAAAAATTTTAAACAATGTGAAAACCATCCTTAAGAAGAAATTTGAAATGACAGACTTAGGATTTTTGCACTATTTCCTTGGCCTCCAAGTTTTGCAAACCAATGAAGGAATTTTTCTTTCCCAGTCTAAGTATGCTTGTGACCTTCTTCATCGCTTTCACATGGACTATTGTAAACCAACCCCCTCTCCCTTCCAGTCTGGAGTCAAGCTTACTGCTGCTTGTACTTCTCCTGAAGTTGATTCCACCCTGTACTGTCAGTTAGTTGGTAGCCTCTTATACTTGACTCATACCCATCCTGATCTTTCCTTTGTTGTTGGTCTTGTTGCCTGGTATATGAAAACACCCCATGAAAGCCATTGGAAAGCAACTAAAAGGATACTTTTCTATGTTCGTGGTATAGTTCAGTTCGTGATACATTACAGTTCAGGGGGGACTCCTTTATTGGTTGGTTTCACTGATTCAGATTGGGCCGACGACCCTGATGATCAGAAGTCTACTGTAGGTTATGTTTTCAGCCTTGGTTCAAGACCTGTCACTTGGGCCTGTAAGAAACAACAAGCTATTTCAATTTCTTCAGCAGAAGTACAGTACTGAGAAGCAGTAAATGCAAGTCAGGAAGCCCTGCAGCTTCAACAGATCCTTTCAGAGTTGGGATTCAACACCAACATCTGACCAACCTTCGGTGTGACAATCAGAGTGCCATCAAGATCGCCAAAGACCCAGTTCAACATCGGCATAGTAAACACATCGAGCTACACATTCACTTCATCAGAAAGCTCATTCATGATCAAGTTATTGAAGTGCTCTTTTGCCCTACAGAAGATCAAGTTGCAGACATTTTCACAAAGTCTCTTACATAAGAAAAGTTTTCCAAACTTTGATCTATGTTAGGAGTTCAGGAAGTTGTCATTAAGGGGGGATAGGCTCTAATGTCTCCTTCCTTCTCCTATTGTGTCACTATTGTAAATCCTTCAATCCTATCCCAAGTTGTTCTTAAGGGGGGATGTTAGAATATTTAGACACTTAGGAGTTAGTTAAGATCTACTTGTTCTATTGTGTCATTATGTAAAAGTGTGTTTTATAGTGTGTTTCTTTAGTATGCATTAGTATGCATTTGTAGTTAGGAAATCCGACTGTCACGATATGTTCCCTACATAGAGTGATCTGACGGTTCATACTCTCCTCGATCTTAATGATCATTGATCTGTGGCTTAACACCCGATTGGTCCATGATATCTATTTAAAGAGCATGGAGGGTCATTTGCCGATGATCGATTGTGAGAAACTCTCTTGTAAAAACTCTCTGTAATCTTTTTATTTTCATTAATAAAATGCTCCAAGTGGCTGCGTTGGCTGGGGCTGTGGATGTTTCCCCGTAGGGGTTTTACCATGTGAAAAAATCGGTGTATTGATCTTTGATATGGTTATGTGAGTGGTTACTGAAGGTGTTATTCCTCTGTTGGAATACATGTGTTATCGGACAATAAAATGTGAAGAATAATGAAGGGAAAAGGTGGATGAAAATATGACATTTTTGAGCCCCAACATACCCCCCAACTTAACTTGTTTCATGTCCTCATGCAACCATGCATGGATCTTCTCAAGAAATTTTGGCATCTGAATGTTGGCTTTGAGTGATGATAATGAATGTTTCCAGGATGGGATTTACATGAGTAACAACTGGAATTTTCTTATGGTTGGTTGTTGTGTAACAACCATGAATATAAAGAATGTTGGTTCTTGTGTTAAAAACATTCATTTTGTTATTTATTCTCTTGCTGTTATGATAATAATTTACCCATATTCTTACTAGAAAATATATGCTATCAATATGCATAAGGAAACATCACTAAGTATAATAAAGTCTTTTTTTATATTTGAGAATCATGCCAATATGTATATCAATGCTTATGAAGCAAAGTGAAACAAAGTATCATTGGAAGAGAAATGTTCATAAATGGTAAATGAGACGAAAAATGGAATGATGGTAGTGGAAAAGTGGAGTGATTATAGTGAATATAGTCCCCTACCCCCCAACTGAACTAGTTGCATGTCCTCATGCAACGTGGCATAAGTCGTAGAAGTGAAAAGGAAAGGGAACTTGGTGAGAGAATTTTCCAAATTATTCACTGCTAGCAGTTGAGGAATTACATGATTAAAGTTTAGAAAATAACATACCTCTACTTACCCAAAATGTTGATGAACTATGCAATAGGAATATGGCTGATCCGTCTGCTAGAGCATGGAAGATGTCACTGCTGCAAGATCATATGGAAAGTGACTGTTGCTGTAGCTGTGAATGTTGTCTACTGGATCAAAGAATGTGAAGTGGAGGAATTTGAAGTGATGTTGAATGAATCATGGAAAAGAGGAAGTATGAAAGTGGAACTGTGGTACTCTCATATAGATGAAAAATACTGATGCAATTGCTGATGGAGTCATGAAAAAGTGTATAGTCTTCACCCACTGCTAAACCCGATGGTACAATTCTAGTCATGCGAATGAATGTGTCTATATCGAGCATGAAAAGAAGCCACTGGATTACCGGCCATTGATGAATGTCGCTAACCAATGCGAGGCAAACTCACCGTTGATGTCAATGAGTGCCAAGGTACCCGAGTACATATTTCAAAGTGAGAATGAATGAGCTGATGTCGAGCCACTTGCAATATCTGATGATCAAGGGACATTGATGTATTCCCATGATTGTCATTGAAAGAACTTTCCATTAAGGCATGCAAGCCTCTAGGTACTCAAATGGACTCTAGTCTATATCCAAGATAAGATGTTGAGGTCGATGGAGAAAGACTTGTTGAAAAGTGGGCCTTAAGTAATCCCACATCAGTGAACATGAGTTTTAAAAAAAATATTGGTAGGACTATAGGAAATATCTCAGTAGCAACAGTGTGTATGGCAAGGAGAATAAGGCAATGTAGTCATGGAATGGGAGCTAGATAGTTTTATTGATAAGGAAAAATGAACTGAAAAATATAAAGAGATGTAAGTGACTCAGAAAAATCGGCGTGTGTGAAGCCATGAAGGATAAGGAAATGATATACTTCAACACAGGGATGACCAATGTTCTTTGAAGGAAAAATGCAGGTAAACATTCTTGACACAATCAGTTTATGAAAGGGTTTTTTTGTAACAACAAATGTCATGATGTTTACGATGAGTAACAACTCCTTCAAGCAGTCAACAAAGCATGTTTTTTTTTTTTTTTTCGGAAAAGTTTCTATGATTATTGAAAGTCACTTCTGCACAAAATTTGATTGTCTTTGAACCTGTAAAATGTTAGCACTAATTTGCAGCAAATAGTGTGAGAATATCAAAAACATAAAGTGCAGAAATTAATACTAACGCTATCAACCAAATGAAAAAAATGAAATGCGTTTTTACCGGTTGGTGATAGCGCATTTTTGACAATCCTTTTCGTGAATACCTGGTGAAGTGACTTCACAATAATTATAGCATAACAAGATAAAAGCATGATTCCAATGATGTTTTCAGGAAATGTGAAAATCCATTTGCAAAAGTTTTTATTTTTTACAATATTTAGATTTTTATTATTTGTTTTTATTTTTTAAAGGTTTTATATATATTTTTGTTTATATATATATATATATTTTATATTAATTTTTTTATTTTATTTTTAATTTCTTTTCATGGTTTGATAATTTTTATTGTCTTTGTTTTACATATCAAAGGAAAATACAAAAAGAAAAATGGAAATGATACTAACGGAAAATTGGAAAACAAAGCACTCAAAATTAAAATTGACCTTATCGCATGCAACCAACATTATAGGCATATAATTTTATTTCTCACGGATGCTAAAACCAAGGGAGACTCCAACAATAGTCGAGTTCCAACAAAATGTATCACAGATCATTGCCAAATCTTGGTGAAGTTTCCCGTGTTCAAAAGGCTGTGCGTAGAAAGTGCATTAAATCACTTAAAATATGGCATAAAGAGTGGCATGGATGGGGTTTGACCCCATAACCTCCGCCCATAAAATCATATCTATTACGCCCAGTTCTTATTACTGTGATATTGCATTTGATTTTTTTTTTTTTTATTATTATTGTTTTTGTTGCAGGTTGCTACAACAAACTTCAGAGACGATTTTCTCACAAACTATAAATTGGATTCGGCTGAAATTTTGTGGGCAAGTTCCTATGGTCCCAATACTTTTTCATGCCAAAAATTAGAGCCATCCGATGCACGAATTTCGAGATATAAGAGAAATGGTTGGAAGTGATGATGTTGATTTTCTCGAAAACCGTATATTGGGTTTGGCTAAAATTTTGTGGGAAGGTTCCTATGGTCCCAATCCCTATGCACACAAAAAATTAGAGCCATCAGATGCACGGATCTCGAGATATAAGAGAAATGGATAAATGTGACTATATTGATTTTATCAAAAACCATGGACTAAGTTGTCCTTAAATTTACTAGGTTTTTTTATCATAACATAATGCGCTTCCTGTCCAAAAATCATAAGAACCCAGATCCCAGTTTGTGAGATATCTTCAGTTCAATTTCTGCCTTTTGTATTTTTTTTTCTATATATATATATATATATATATATATATATCTTAAATAAAACTAGAAATTTTATTAGCATTCAAGACAAATAAAATTGAATAAAATTCTTTTAGCAAATGGAGACAAATTAATTTTGAAATTTGAAGACAAAAATTGATTTAGACATTTTGTCAAATCTTCAACAGTACCAAATCATTCATGAAAATAACTCATAGACATTTCTTTGATTTGTACTTTCTGATCTTCCAGATCACAACAAGGTGCAGGAAGAGAGCATACTTATTCGAAGCAAAAAAAAAAAGAACTGGAAAACAAAAGCATGGTTTTATTCGTTTACCATACCTACTCTATGCTAATTAGATTTAACAATTAGTTACATGCAATTAAACTTCGAGTGGATCCATTCACGTAATAGTAGTAAAATTATGTTCATTTTCATTTTTACTCATGAAAAATAGAAATCTCCAAAAAAGAATAGATTGAATTGTTGTAACTGTGATTTCACTGAATAAAAACAAAAATGAAATTTATCTAATCTAGTACTTACTTAGAACCATTGATCGATAAGGCTTTCATAGGCACGTTTTTCCTTGCTCATATCATGCTATAACTCCTCGTTGTCCTCCTCAATCTCCTGCTCGCCTAATTGTTCTTTATTAAATATGCAGGATTCTTCGTATGTTGATTCTTCGCTCGCCTCAGGAGGGGTAAATAATCTTTTGGCTACTGTCAAGATCTCCTCTTCTAGAGAAGAGGAGATCCTGACTTTTTCTAGGATCTGAGTGAGATGTTCCAAGATTAAATTCATTGTTAAACCGTGTTAAAAAAAAGATTCTTACAACACCCAAAACTGAAATCTAAATGAAAAAAACTTAAATAAAAGCACTCTTACTGAAACGGAAAACAATTACTCTTCACAGTTGCGGAAATTAAAAATTTCTTGATAGTTGGTAGGGATAGTGAGGAGTCTCCTCTCACGCGATTCTATGACCCTTAGAACCAACACATGTAGATCAAACTTGCAGAAATTAAACACTCTTGCATAAATTGAAATTTGCAGAAATTGAAACTACTTTTACCTAGTTGGTAGGGAGAACATGAGGAGTCTCCTCTCACGAGATTCTATGAACCCTTACCAACACATCTAGATCACACTTGCATGAATTAAAATGAAAAAGAAACTAATACCTCAATCTATCGTGCTTCCTCGACAACAACGCCAAAATGTTGGACTCTAAAGATGTCCTAAAAACAACCTCTATGCATCAGCCAAAGGTAGGCGCTGGAACAAGCATTTTACTTGTTGCCTACGTAGGTTCTTACCTTCCGTTTTCAATACCCGGCCTCCATAGATGCAACACCTATAAATGAACAACAATTGTAAAGAGAACGACGATTGTTCTATTCAAATGAATGACACTTCTTGTAAAGGGAACAAAAATCGTAAAAAGGGGATAGAAGTTGTTACATTGGGTCGCACTAATGTTGAATTAATTGCATTGTAGTACTTGCCCAACTATCTAATTTGTCAATCCGAGGTTTGTAAACTTATGAAACACACACGAAGTATATGAAAGATTGAAGCGAGACTAATCTAATCTAATGTTTAAGCTATGAATGAAATTGAATCATTAATCTAATGCAGGAAATTGAAACACACGACTTGGAATTGAAATTAATCTAGGAATGGGAAATTGCGCAAATGAAATTAATCTAGGAATGAGAAATTGCGTAAATGAAATTAATCTAGGAATGGAAAACTGCATGAAGGAAAATAAAATACAACATGTGAAGAGTTGAATGGCACAACAACATATGTGAGCTCATGCAAATGAAGCAATCTTACATTACAATAATCAAATCAATCTTCATAACAAAATAATGAAAGAATGGAAACCGAAACCATAAATCAAAGCTAGGAATCCCTTTCTCTTTCAAACCTTAATGACTACCATTAATGACTACCCTAATAACTCTTACTCCCGCATGAAGAGAGAGAAATCTCTTTTATACATGAGAGCCTTGAAAATAAGATAACCATCTCATAATTAAAGATCCACTTTTCTCTTAACCTATTTCCCATTATTACAAAATATAATCCCTTCAAATCCTCACACATATCTCTCATATATCTTGGATAAGATATGTTATCCAAATCTCCATGATCTTCTCCTTGGAATAGGCTTGAATTATCTCCTCAAATCTTGAAATGGTGGAGGAAGTATTCGAGAAGTCCTTTTGAATTAATCCTTCACATATTCCTACACATTACAAAGCTCACACATTTTTGAGATATATATGAAAACATGTCAATTTTATAACATTTAATCGCAAATTCCCTTTTAATACTAAAATGAATAAAGTGGAAAATAATAAGGTGAAACCCAAATGTATTTATGAAAATGATGTCATGAAAGGTTAATGGGGCGATAAAATGTGAAGAATAATGAAGGGAAAGGTGGATGAAAATAGGACATTTATGAGCCTCAACAGTTCCTTGGATGAAAAAGGGGCTTAGCTTTAAAATCACCAGCTACAAAAATTATTTCTATGTGAAAGAAGAATACAATGATTCAATCTAAGGCAACAAAGGAACATTCCCTAACTGAGAAACATAAATAAATATCTATACTATGGGTACATTAGTTGTAAGTCCATCAACTCCAAGAAAAAATGAAGGTCGTCAATCGATTAGTGAGTGAAATGCGATCCCAACCATTCATTGGGGGAGGGTCGTTAAATTGATTTGTGATATTAGGAGTAGATGTACTCCGATGGAGAAGGACTCCAACAATGAAGAGTGTGAATGTGAAGGACGGTGAAGCTCCAACATCGTTGTCAGAGTATGCGATCTCAAAAAGTTGGGAATAAGAGTCAGGACAAATCCCGACGATGATGAGGATATGTGGTGGGTGCCACATCTGCATTAGAGCCACGTTAGATGACACATGAGAGTGTGAGTTGCGTGGATTCCATGTGGGAGTGGGAATAAAAGGTTATATTTGGATTAGGAAACTTTAGGAGGCCATAAATTTCAATCCATAACTCAGATTTAGGAATGGTTAGAGTTGTTGGAAATCTCTCGATGAGAAGAATCCAACTATGAGATTTTGTTAGAGGAAATAATATAGGAAAAGAAGGAGAAAACCCAATATTCCTTGGTCCTAATTTTCAAGAGATAGGGAAGGCCAAAAGAAGAATACATTAGGGATCAATCCAAAAAGGATTAGGGAAAAGTATGTAGGAAAGGTGGATCTAATAGCCTTGGAAGCTCAAGACCCCAGGGAAACAGGAAAAGGGGAAAATTGGTGAGGATCAAAGTCAAGGTTCTAGAAAATAATCAACAGATTCCCCCCATAGGCAACTCAAGGTTGGAGTGGTCATGCGAACAAAGTGGCTTTGCAAACATTCTCCTCCAAAACAAAAGAATGGTATCAGCCATGCAATCAAAAGAAGACTATCCAATACAATAAAAAATATATTCCCTTCCTTTAAACCAACTTATAATAGTGTTAGGTTTATTGAACAATAATATGGTGACTATCGATGAGTGTTTTAAGACTACATAAGTTAGTTCAAAGTAGAAGAGTAGAATCCATATGCAAGAGCATAAGTATGAAGTCATGAAACATAACATGTTAGCAAGAGGATGCATAATTTGAATTAGTCAATCCACAAATAATTAGCCATAACCTCATCCAAGACATGCAATATAACATCAGACCTTGCAACCACATAGCCTCATCAAACACTTCAGAATCAACGAATAGTTTGAAACAAATGTCAATAAAACATCATAGGTCAATAAGAATCATGAAGACAATTGAAATCATCAATCGAAAGGAATAATCAAAACCAATAAAAAGCAATCATCCAACAATATAAAACCTCCAACTCCCTCAAAGTTGGCAAAGACATAACATTAGGCTCAAGCAGTAGAGGATTAGGAAATAATATTGAAATTTTAGTAGGGGACCCCTTTCCTTTCACTTGTAAAAACAAAAAAAAAGGGGGGGTTGTTGTGGCCACAACAAACAATGACACACTGGAAGAGCCATTTATGTCTGTCAATAGAAGTCTAGGGAATATACTTCAGATTTGATTTTTAAAGATGAGTTCAACACATTGCAAAATTTTTTCCAATAGTCATTGGTACCACAATGATGCCAAAATTCTAAAAGATATAATCCAATTTTCTAGTACTTGGAATCTAACACACCCTTTTCAAAGAGCCAAATAATGAGAATTTATTTTACTAGTTGTAGAGTTCAAATTAGTTTTGGTTTCAACTATGGGTTTTTACTTTTAAAACAAGCAAACATCTACTTAAGTGTCTTCCTCATCTCTCTTCCCCTGACATTGCTTCACTGCCAGGGAGCATCTATAGCCCTGACGAAGTTACCTCGGTACCATACAAGCATATCCCTACTTCCAACAGATATCCATAGACCTGATGGGTTTACTTATATTTCCCACACTATTAATTGTGCTTTCAACTTCCTTTTTTATTTCAGAAAACTCTCACCCTTTTAGATTTAGATATAGATATGCATATGCACTAGGGTGAAGGAAGCGGGGTGATACAAGAGTTTCTTTGATTTTCTAAGTAGATGTTATGAATTTTAGTTTAACCCATAGGTTTCCCCAAAAACTATTATGTTATTGGTCATTTTATCAATGTGAAGTGGATGGAGGTCAAAGAAAAGAGTGGATAGCCACTTTCCTATACTTATGGATAGTCATGATACGCACAACAGGAACATGTGTTCCTACATAATTATCAGTCAATACCTACAGCTGAGAACTTCATGAATGTTCACTTAGAGAGAGAAACCCATGCATCTTATGACTTGTAAAAAAAATCTTCAATATGTGACCATAATTGACCAAACCCTCACAAAATTCAAAGAGAATTCTTCAAGGAAGGCTAAGAGCCAATTCAATTTAAGGGAAACACTAGTTGTCAAATAAAAATATGGAATTAAGATGTACAAGCAGAAATCATGAATGAAATCAGAAATCAAATTTTTGAAAAAAGAAAAATAAACTAAGGGGTCTAAAACTAAATTGTCAGTCATCAAAAAGAAAGAAAACTGGCTAAAAAATAAGAAGAAAACCCAACAACAAGCAATAAATATGTTGCAACAAAAAGGAGAGTGTTTTTCAGTGAAAACTCAAAAGAGTATCCAAGGGGAATAATCAGTCAATAAATGGAAACCATTCGATATCAAGCCCAACAAAAAAAACTCCCCGAGTTTTCGATATGAAATGACGAACAAATTATATTACAAGAATTGACGATTTAGTATAAAATATTTGTGACACAATTATCCAATCCAATTTCTTTCATTGAGGAAAAAAAAACAATCTTCTGAGAACCTAGAAAAATGGGTTAGTGTAGATGCTCAGTCAAAATACATTTTCAAAATCCAATTTCATATAATATTCCATAAACCCAAATGCTCTCAATATTTCTTGACATAAACAATTCCTTTGCAATTTTAAAAACGTTTAATTTTCTGATAACAAAATTTACATTTCATATTTCTCACTCAAGTGAAATTTTCTCATTTCTATAAAAGATCATCAATAACTACAAAGATCCCAATAATTCAATCTAATAAAACAAAGAGGAAAATCACAATTAGGGAGGTCATTAAAATGACTCCAAACAATGACTAGATCAGAAACAATATAAGAGTAAATGAATGAGAATATATTTCTAATAAGCTATTGAGTTGGTGACAAAAATGTTGAAAGGAATCTAAGAGGCCAAGTTTAGATCAACACTTCCCTAAGTTGCTTTTAATCAAGGAGAAAACTTCAGAGTTGTTGGTTGCACAATCCATTTTCCCAACTTGCATACAAAAGAGAACATTGTGATCAACTCTTAGACAACTCGAGAATGATTCTTCCTCTAAATGGCTAACTTATTGAAATGAAATTAAACTAAAATATATTGAAGATAAAAATTAAACTAATTCTAGGAAAAGCATGCCAAGATAAAATAAACTTAAACTAAGTTGGTTGTCATAAAAATCTATGTGAAGGTCAGTGCAGTTATCAAGTATTTGTTAGTTGTCCATTCAATCAAATATCACATCCTTCTCCCTGAGATATGAGAAGTAAGTTCTTTCTCTCAAAATTCCTTTTACCATATGACTTTAGTGTCATGATTGTTGTGATATTTGGATCTATGAACACAATGTCTTGTTCCTAAAATCATAGTTAATCAAATTAAGAAAAAAATACCATAAGACTTCAATCCCATCCATCTTTTGATGATATCAATCCATCAACAAACAAGAGTTATAAAAATGAGATTGAAAACTTAATGAATTGGTAGTGCTAAGATCGAGTATTTAGTTAATCATTGGATTGGGTTATAAAAATATGGGTTCCCAATCAATTTTCCGAAAAAGATATCAACAAAAGATTCAAATTAACATGCCATCCAGAATGTCAAAAATGTGTTTCCAGGCAGCGTGAAAGAATATACATTTCTACTGTATAAGAGAGGAAGCTTGGGTGAAGAAATCTACAATGTAAAAGGAAGACTCGTACTTAAAAGACCTATTGAACAGAGCATAGGACAATGGCAGCCAATGCCTAAAAATTAAAACCAAGTGATGACATAAAATAACTAAAATGAAAATAAGAAATCAGGTAAGCTTATTATACAAAAATTCTATGCAGAAAATTCATGTTGGCTGAAAGTGATAAAAAAAAAGAGTGGATGAGAAAGAAAAGATTTGGATAACTAAAAAACCGAGGAAAAATAATCATTTAAGGAAATAGCACAAACTTGGAGTGGCTTCACTTTTAGATGGGAAGAATTTTAATACTTAGAATTTAGATTCAATGTGTATGGGATATAAAAAATCAGAACTTAAAAAATATATCAGCCAAGAAAATTTTTCCCATTAGAATCATGTAGATGTGAATACAGGACAAATATGAGTGTTCATTTTAACTACAAGAGGGAATGTATAGTGTCTTAATTTAAAATACCCCACTTGCAAGATTCCACAATGCATTGGAAACAATTTGACATGGTGATCATGCATAAAAATTAGTGACTTGGAAATTTCCCAACACATAGAAAAATTCAAGAATGAAATGAAGTAAATCTTCTCCACATCAAAATTAAATTCAAAATCCATCCAAGGGAAAATTTAGTGGGAAATCATTCTATGTATTTCCATATCTATTGAGAATTCATTTATTGATTAGCCAACAGTAAATAAAAAAAATGAAAATAGAGAACTATTTAAAAAAAACTAGGAAGCAAAGCTAAACTATGCAATAGAAAGGCACTAATTTATTCCATTCTATTCCTATCCTACGCTACTAATGAGTGAAAATTATCTATGTAAAGTCATAATGTCAATGTATCCATCCAAGTAATCCAAATCCTTCAGACATATGTTCAAGATAAAAGATAATTAGTGACAGAGCTTGGAATAAGAATTGAATAAAAGTAATCAAAATTAACTCATGATAAACTCTATTCACCATATTAAATATATGATAATGATAATTCATGGGAAATCATTCCAAGTAATATCTCTCCAAGCATGCTTCAATTCTATCATAAAATCTTGCACTTGTATCATAGAATTGATGGAATAAGTTCGATGGAAAGTAGCATACCAAATGAGAATCGTGCATAGAGATTGTATAAAGTGTGCTTGGTGAGAGAATTTTTGTGCTAACAAAGTTGTTTATCCCTAAAGATAAACCAAAATAATGAGGGCCTGGAATAACCATCGACATAGACCGAAGTGCCGCAATATGTTGGCAAACCTCCTTGGACTCATACTTCAAGTAACTGACTACTTGAGATAGACTAGTGAGATCATAAGATATGCATGGGTTAGGACCAACCATGGTATAAGATATAATTTCAAAACAATGGTGAGATCCACTAGTATTAAAAATGATCAACAAAGGGCTACTTGAACAAGGAGATTCGCTATTTATCAAAAATGAAGAAGAAAAAGAAGAACACATCCTTTGATACACATTATTTACAGAATTCTCTTCATCCCATGAAAAATGATGATAAGGATTGATTATAATTAGTTCATGGGAAGAGGTCTTATCCTCTCTAACTTCCAAATGCACATCAACACCATCAAGTACTTCAAAAAGGGTTAGTCCCATTGAGCCGATTTGAATAGGACCATGAGTATCTCCCTGCAAAGTTAAACGATTAAGGAGATTAGGACATAAATAGAAATAATTGGAAGAATTCAGAGAATGAAAAGCTTCTCTAGAACAAGAGTGGATTTCAAAAAGTGACTCCCTAAATGGTAGTTCCTCCTCTTTAAAAACATTGTTGAATGATTGTGAATTAGTGTGCTCCACACTAGGTGTGGTTTTATAATCAACATGTTCTTCCTCAAGATAGTTTTTCTCTTGTAAACAAGAAGTGGGTGGTTGTGTTACAAGAGGAATGCATTGTATGTTTATTTCTTCTCCTTGAGTGAAAAAATCAACATGGATGTATTTCTCCTACAAAACATGAGGATCTAAAATATCTTCCAAAGCATATTCACAGTTAAAAGAGAGGAGGAAATTACAAGAATTGTTAGAACAAGAAGTTTCAATAAATGATCCATCAACAATAAAAAAACATTCTAGCTCTATGTCAGTTACACAAGGAGAATTTGTAACAACATGACAATCCAAATAAAGAGGAAATAATTCGAAATTATCCATGGGTGAGGAAATATTCATTTCATGAGTGTCCATATTTTCTTCATTGACAAAATGATCAAAATTTAAAGTTTTCTCCATAGCTCACTCCATTTCTTGTGATGAAAAATATGAGACAGGAAAATGAGAACCTGACATAACCATCGATGTGGCCTGAAGTGTCCCATTATAAGTAGGAAAAACCTCATCTTGGTCAACTAGAGAAACATATGAACTTGAATTCAAACAAGAGGTTTTTTTCCGTCACAAGGAAAGGAAGGGGAAATGGAGTGGTGAGAGGATACATATTCTTCTTCCCAAAAAAAAAATTCTATCTGATCTATGTCCCCCACAATAAAGAAAGATACAGACATATAAAATCCATCCAAACCATTAGAATTTTCAAAATTTTCATTTAAATCTAAATGATCATGTAAAGGAACACTAGAACATGATTTAGATTCTTTATCCACTAGTTGGTTTGTTTCAGTAGTAAGAGAAACTAAACATGAAATCAAATCATTGTTAGAAGGCCTGTCGTCCAAAGGAAACCTATAGAAAAGATGAACAAATCTGATAATACAATATGCAAGAGATTCATCTTCATTCTTCTTAAGCTCTAAAATTTCTGCACATAAATTATCATAATCATAACCCTCAAACGCATGCAAATATTTACATACAAATTGTTCCCATGTGTGAATATAGGAAGCTGACAAAGTATCACACCAAATATTGACCCAGCCTGCAAAAGTGAGAGTGAATAACTTGCAAATGATATTTCTATCAATGATATTGTGAGAACCACAAAATTTACATAAATTAAAAGCATGTTCAAATGCAGATATTTCACCCTCGCCATAAAATATTAGTTGTGACAAGAAATATAAAATATTTCTAGGAGGTTTGGGAGGTACAGTACCAGAAAAACACCTCCATAAAGGGATATGGGATGGAGCTATTAGGAAATTAAAATAAAAATCAATGCAAATGACTCCACAGGCTCTGCTTGTCATATGGCCCTCCTTCTAGCACCATTTCTGTTGACGTTCCAGAATGACCCGTTCAATCAGATGAGGGAAAATGCCTGATGGAAGATCCCAATAAGATCCACTCTTATTTGAGGTAGAGTTTCCCACGATTTTATGGGCCTCGTTGCCACTCAGAATTAAAAGAATAAAAAGGGGAAAGACAATGAACTTTCCCCCAAAGTGTTCTAACTAATTCTAAGACTAAACTAACTAAAAACTAACTAATCTAATCTAAGCAAATTCTAACCTATCCCGAGAGAAAAACTAGAAGAATGAGTACAACAAGATATGATTTCATCAGAATCAGAAAAAATTCATGTATGCTAATGATATGTGATAACAATAATGATGCAAATACACATACAATTAGTTGTACAATGCATATATAACATCATTTATGTACCCACAAGGAAACCAATGATAGCATAAGAAGACAAACTAGATTGCATAAATAGTTCGTACGACACCATCCCATCTACTCAAACATGAGATAAATGCACAGAGAATAGTCTCATGTACATCCACAAAAGCCACCAATTTCCGAAATTCCCCTTGCTCTTTATTCCTTAGAAGTAGTAATACCATCTTTTGTTACAAAGGGAAAAAGTTGTCTTTCTATGCCATGAGTTCTCTTTTATAAGACAAGAGAGAGGCTCTTCATTTCTCATCATTGCTCGTTTCATTTTCCTTCCATTTATTTTCTCTCATTTCAAAAATGGACACATGTAAGAATTACACAGAGAAACTGAACGGACTCATGAGTCATTATTTTCATCCTTGAACAATTTATAAATGATATATGTTTAAAAACACTCATTGCCTATGTCCATTTGCGTTATATTTTTTTTTTCAAACGTTTTTGGGTGTTTATGGCTTCAACTTGTAGAATGTGATCATTGTGTCTTATTCTCCTATGTCTTAACTTTTCATTGAGATATTTATAGCTCAATTTCATTGCTTGCAGCTCAAGATATGATGATTTGAAGTCAACATACTTGGTTTTTCATCCAAATTTGGATTCCATCTGTGTTTTGAATTTTCAATAAATTTACACTCTCAATCTTCCCACATTTTCTATTCCATATTGTTCTTCTCTTCAACATCTTTCTATCGAGCTATCCTAAGCTTGATTTCATTACTTGTAGCCGCAGATATGACTACTTGAGGTTGGTATGACCATTTCCCCCCCCCAAATCTGTGGTTGTCGATTTTTTGCATTTTATGATGTATTTTTTCCATTGTTTGACCTGGAGAGTTGAACCAATGTGTTCCTTTGTCCACCAACAAGGTATCACAGGCCTAATTCTGACACCTATAGCAAAATTTGTGTTTTTTTTTTAAATTGTCACTCAATAGCCATTGATCAAACTCATGGGTTAATCTAGACCATTGATTCTTGAACCTGCAAAAGAGAAAACCCACAAGATCAATGGTTCTAGTAATTTGTCCATCAGACCTCGAAAAGAGAAAAGTGTGTGTTTTCATAACTTCACATTGAAGTCTTTCTAACTCCTATCCCATTCCCATACTGATTCATCAACTCCGAGAGTGATATCTAATCATTGAATAGATCTAGAAACAATCCCCACAATCCATTGAAAGAGCCATTTTGTGACCTGTTCCAATGCACCAGTGCAAAGGTATCGAAGAAAATAATTGAAGAATATTCCTTTTTCGATTCATGTGTTGAAGGTTAAATCTCGAAAAAAGTGATGACGTGTAGTCAGAGATAATTATTCAACATCTAGAAAATTTGTGAAGTTTCAAGGTATCGACAAGAGGTATCGAAGAATATTCCCTCATAGCTCTGTTTTGCATGCAAAATATCTGGATCATCCTTTCAGTGATGATCAATGATCACAATTAAAATTCATTCATAGTATGAAGGAGACCATTTAGAGTGTTAACTCCGACCATCCAAAGTTATAACTAGAATATTATTGCATGAAAAAGATCCAACCGTTCACTCAAGGAAACGATCGATAGCTTGGGAGAGTTTCACTTTGGCAATCTGCTTGAGGTTTAAGCTTGTGAAACTTTGAAAAATAATAATCCCTTGGTTTCGATGTTGGTCACTTGGAAGGGAAAGGAGATTAGCTTCAAAAGATACTACATAATTCACCAAATAATTCAGTTGCAAACAACATTGCTATGTGAAAGAAGAAGAAAAGGATTCAATCTGAGGCATCAAAGGAACATTCACTAACCGTGAAACATAAATAAATATCTGTACTATGGGTATTGTAGCCACAATGATTTGGATTTAGGAGAAGAATGAACTGATTAACAGATTGAATACAATAAGCACATAGATATGGAGAATAACACAAATATCCAGTGAACAATATCTTCTATTAAATAATGAAATAGGATGAAATTGTAAAACTGCAGAACTAAAAACTTGCTCGAATGGTGGTAGCTATCTCCAAGAGGAGATGTGGCTTCTACGCACATCCGTCTGAGAAGAATGGATTACAATGAGGCTCCATAGGCATTTTTGATATTACTCATGAATGCCAAAACCCTAGACATCCAAAAACCTAACCCTAGAAGGTGAAATGCCAAAAGTCATGTGGGCCCTATGGGTAAGCTGGTGTAATTTGGTTCTTCAACTTCCTAGGTCCGTAATTTTTTCACACGACCTCTGTTTTAGGAGCGTAATAGCCCGTTGGAAAGGTATTTCAGAGATCTAGGCATTCCTCTATCAAACTCTAACTCTAACTTTAGTTTGATTGTGGAAAGCCAAAAAAACAATGTTTAGCACCCCAAAACGGCCCCGGAAGTACAACTAGATGTGCTGACATGAAAACATACAAAATAAGCCAATTGGATTAGGTGATAGGCCACCCATATCCACCTGGAGGATGTGTGGGGCTTCAGATATCCCCAAAAGTGTAGAATCCATAATTACAAAGAAGTACAGAAGAACGTGTTGAACACAAATGAACACGAGGAGAGATTTAGAATAGGGGGTGGCCATGAATATCCACCTATATCAATCCTCCCCCCTTAAGAAGCAATGGTATCCATTGCGTTGAGTTCCCCCATCAGGTGAGGAAAATTCTATTGGATTTGGCCCTGGGTGAGCCACTTGACTTGTTGTAGGATTTTCCCTGCTTTGACAATTCGATAAAGCTGGATTTGCTATTGGCGAGTGCCCTTGACCTATGTGTCCACTATCTGATTAGTGGATGCTTGTTCCATGCAGTCAAGGTTGAGCTCTGTTGGATTTAGTTGTTCTGCGATCTCAGAATTTTCCAATAAGGGTGGAAAATATGGTTGAAGGAGGTCCACATTGAATACTGAATGCATACTAAGGAAGGGTGGAGTGTTGAGCTTAAAAGTATTGATACACTCAGCCTTAGTGATAGTGTAAGGCCCATAACGAAGTGGGCAAATATTTCGATGGGGCCCGGTGAGACGCTCCTTCTTCAGATGTAACCAAACTTTGTCACCAACCTGAAACTGGTGTGGTACCATGTGTTGATCATGGTGATGCTTGTACTTAGCATTGGATTTATTCAAAATATCCTAGACCTATCAGTGGATGTGATGAATCTGATCAATGAATCTGGTGGCTTTGTCAATCGCAGACTGATCAGGGGAAGAGTCTGTCTGTGCGGTGGCAAGAGGGAGTGAAACATCAATGGGTCCCAAGGGTTGGAATCCCACACCCACTTGAAATGGAATATGGCCGGTGGATCTATGGAGAGCCATGTTGTAACTGTTTTAGACGTATGGGAGATTCTCATCCCATGTACGTGGATGGTTATAATTTTACATGCGTAGGATGTGCACAATCATCTGATTGATGACCTTTGTTTGGCCATCGGTTTGGGGGTGGAAAGAAGTGGATTTTGTGATCTTGGTGTTCAATAGAGACCAGCGACTCGAACAAAAGGTGTTGAGGAACCTACTGTCTCGGTCGGTGATGATGGTCTGTGGTATCCCAAAGTGGACCCACACTCGTTCGAAGAAGATATTGGCAGTATCTTCCACTATGAAATTATTCTTACAGTTTGTGAGGATGGCCATCTTCAAAAATGATCAATGATCACAAACACACAATAATTTCCTTGCTTGGTGGATGACAAGCCAAACATGTAATCCATTGATATGGATTCCCAAGGCTTCTCGGGAATAGGAAGAGGGGTATATAAGCCTTGATTCTTGATGGATGGCTTGGCAGTGGCACATGCAGTGAAATATCTGATATACTTGTTGACGTCCTCTCTAAGTTTTGGCCAATAAAAATGTTTCTGAAGAACGACCATGGTTTTCTCTATGCCAAAATGTCCTGCCACCGAACTGTAGTGGGCTTCCCAAATCATCTTTTCACGCTTTCTTGTAGGAACAAAGAGATGGCCCAGGTGGCATAAGTGTCCGTCCTGAATGTGAAAATCAGTGACAGACTTCAGGGATGATTTTAGGGGCTAAATTTCTCTCATGGGCTAATTTTCCATGGTTTTTCCAAAAATGAGAATCATTATTTTAAAAATGATTCACCCAAATTCTATAGGATAAAATTATTTTACCTTAAAAATAACCAAAAATTTATAAAAACTATATAAAATACTTAGAAATTTGAAACTTTTTAGAAAAATATCGCCAAACATTTATAGTTGACATATGAAGGATTAGTAAGATTCGCCGAGGTTTCTACATTTTGAAATAAATTTCCATCCTTAAAATCAACTCTGGTGACAGTTGCACCTGTACCCAAGAGATTCTATGTGGTGGTGAATTCTAGATCTTGCTGAAAATTTTGGGGCCACTCAGATGCTTCATGTCCAAAAGAATGGAGAACAGTGGTGAGTGTAGCCACAAGGGGCCGACTAAGGTAGTCAATGACATGATTAGAGATACATGTATTATACTTGATGTTGAGATGAAACTGTTGCAGGTAGGTGGACCACTTCTAATGGCAATCATTCTACAATTTCCCCTGTGTATGTATGAACTACAAAGGCTTGTGATCAGTGTGTATGATCATCTCTTTCCCCATAATGTAATGTTTCCATTGATGATAGGCTTGTATAATGGAATACATTTCATTTTCATAGGTGGGGTATTTCCGGATAGTATCAGAGAGTGTCTCACTATGGTATTCCATCGGATGCCCATATTGAGTGAGAAATGCACCCACATCATAGTCGGATGCATCAGTCTCAATATCGAATGGTTTTTGTATATCGGGTAAGGAGAGTACTGGAGCTGAGCACAAGAGATGCGTCAAATCATTGAATTCTCATTGCTTCTCCCCCCACATGAACTTGGCCCTGCCACCACCCTTGGTCAACTGGATGAGGGCCCATGAAATATGGGAGAATCCCAACATAAACCGTTGATAGAAGTTGGCTAGCCCCAAAAAGATATGAAGCTCGGTTAGCATGGTCGGGGTTGGCCAGTCATGGATGAATTGGATCTTAGTTGGATCAACATGTACCCCATGCTCATAAACAATGTAGCCCAATTATTGGACCATGTTCATGCCAAAAGATCATTTTTCCAAGTTGTCATATAGCTTGTGTTGTCGCAGAGTGCTCAAAACCCGTTGAATATGTCGCATGTGCTCCTCCCACATTCTGTTGAATATGAGGATGTCATCCAAATATACCACCACAAAGGAGTTGTTGAAGGGTCTCAATACATCATCTATCAACCTCATGAAAGTGGTTGGTGGATTTGTTAAGACAAAGGTAATGACTAGCCATTCGTAGAGACCTTCTTTAGACTTGAAGGTTGTCTTCCATACATCAGTTGGTTCGATGGGAACCTGGTGGTAGCCAGACTTTAGGTCAATCTTGTTGAAGAAAGTTTCCCCCTTGAGTTGGTCAAGAAGGTCATCAATCCTTGGAATGGGGTAACGGTTCCTAACTATGATTTTGTTTAAGGATATATAATCAATGTAGAGTCACGAAGTCCCATCCTTCTTCTGCACCAGTACAATCGGTCTTACGCAAGGGGAGGAGCTGGGTTTGATGTTCCCCTTTTGAAGAAGCTCTCAGATATGATACTTGATTTCGTCATTATCCATCAACGAGTGCCGATAGAATGGTCCATTAGGTAGAGGTGTGTCAGGGGTCATATCAATTGGATGCTTGACTTGGCAGTGTGTCAATACCCCTGTAGGTGAGGAGAAAATGTCTTTGTATTCTTCCACGATCCCGTCCAATTTCTTATGATGAAAAGAGAGGTGTTGTGTAGAGGCCACAGATGTGGCGATGAAATTCTTCTTACTGTGAGCACAGATCACAAATAAGACAAACTTCCTGGTCTGTGAAATGACCTTAGTGCATTGCTTAGCAGAGATTAAATAAATAGCAGTAGTCGGCGCTACCTATGGCAATTGTCTACCCAAAGTAATAATAAAACTATTGGGTCTAGACTCATACATAGCATGACGCTTCCATAAATATGGTTGTCCTAAGAGAACATCACAAACTTCAAGGGGAGAAATATCACACAATACCCCATTTTTGAAAGGCTTGATGTCATAGGGAAGACAACACTATTGGTTGACACGAAGATCTCTTCCTTGGTGAAGCCAGTAGATGGTGTAGGGTTGTGGGTGTGGTGTCATTGGCAGGTCTAGCCACTTAAAAACCTATGTTGAAATCAAGTTCTTCTCACTACCATTGTCTATAATGAAATGAATAGGATCCCCCATGACCCACATCTGCGAGTGAAAGAGGCGTTCCCCTTCCTATGGTTCTTCTAGTTTTCTTGGCCGAACTTTGGTGGTAGCAATAGTGGCACTGGGTTCAGTATTGATAATACACTTCCCTCCTTCAGGATTTGACTCAGAATCAGAATCGGCCTCTGACTCAGAAGCCTTCATCTCGACCACAAGGGACTGCTTGGAGTGGCATTGTTCGGTGTTGTGCCAAGGACTTTTGTGGTACTCACACCATTTTCCCGTGTCCTTCTTCGTCTTCTCATTACCCTTCTTGTGTTGTGTCTTGGATTGGTTGTCCTGAGGGCATCCATCTCAACTTGGTCCCTTGCTATGTGGGTTGGAGATGCATTTTCCATGCTTTGACAGTGAGGGTTTTGCAGATCCAAACTCTCGTCGTTTCTGCTTAAATTTCCTCTCGATCTTGACATTGTATCTATAAGTCGTGACCAAAGAGGCGATGTCCAAGAACTCCATTTCTATTTGAATTTATATATGAAAAAAACCACAATATTTGAGCATCATATGACATTCAAATTCTTTGATACCCAATTTGGTGTGTAGGGTATGAAAAATATTGGTGAAATCTGGTACTGTCTGGTCCCTTTCTTGACGTAGGGTGGTCCATCTAGTGTACTAGTCCTCATAGCTTCCAACAGGGTAGTACTGTTCTTTAATGGCATCCTGGAAGGAATCCCATGTAGGGGCCACCATGAACATTATATATTCCTCCACTGTAACATCCCGCTCTGGTGCACTGACAAAACTTATTCTTTGAGGACACTTGCTCGCAAGTGATCTGGATTTTTATGATGATGAACCACTTAACCTTGATGATGATGCGTCATGATTGATGACAGGATGTTTTACT
>ML785842.1:90062-107241 GCA_009831015.1 Picea engelmannii | reverse complement strand
ATATTGTGTGGTTTTGATGATAGGATATTGATTTCATGATATGTTGTTGACATGATCTGACATGATGGTTGATGATGCAGGCTGACGATAGCTTGCCGACCAGACTCACATATGGAGTAAAGGGGCCACACACGAGTTCCAGAACTCCATTTCTATTTGAATTTATATATGAAAAAAACCACAATATTTGAGCATCATATGACATTCAAATTCTTTGATACCCAATTTGGTGTGTAGGGTATGAAAAATATTGGTGAAATCTGGTACTGTCTGGTCCCTTTCTTGACGTAGGGTGGTCCATCTAGTGTACTAGTCCTCATAGCTTCCAACAGGGTAGTACTATTCTTTAATGGCATCCTGGAAGGAATCCCATGTAGGGGCCACCATGAACATTATATATTCCTCCACAACCCTTTTCTCAGAGTAAGTATCCCACCAATATTTAACATGGGGAATGGCCTTAAGGAGTGCAAAAGTGATCTTTTCCTTATCGGAAAAATTGTGGACCGAAAAATATCCTTCGAGTAGATTCAACCATTTATCTACAACATCCGCATCTATTAGTCCTTAAAATAATGGAATATCAAAATTTACCTGTACCTTGAAGGGGGTTGCATTGACTCTTGATGAATATGCTTCTCCTGTGGGCAGGCATCGAAGGATCTGCACGAAGTTGTCCATCATTATGTTCCTTTTTCGTGTGATGGATTCCTCGAGCAACATTTTAATAGGATCTCCTACCCCATCATCTTTATTTTTGTCCCCCATGGGTTGTTTTCGGTCTCAACATGACCAATATGGTAATGGCTCGATTGGTTCGAGTCCCAACTTCTTGTACCCAGATATTGTTGGGGACATGCACGAAGAAAAATAAATGAAGAACAGACCGTTCTGATACCACTGATCTAGACTTAGGAGAAGAGTGAACTGACTAACATATTGAATACAATAAACATAGATATATGGAGAATAAAAAAAATATCCAGTGAACAATATCTTCTATTAAATAATGAAATAGGTTGAAATTGTAAAACTGCATAACTAAAAACTTGCTTGAATGGTGGTAGCTATCTCTGAGAAAAGATGTGGATTCTATGCGCATCCGTATGAGAAGAATGGATTACAATGAGGCTCCATAGGCCTTTTTGATATTACTCATGAATGCCAAAACCTTATAAATCCAAAAACCTAACCCTAGAAAGTGAAACGCCAAAAGTCATGTGGGCCCTATGGGTAAGTTTGTGTAATTTGGTACCTCAACTTCCTAGGTCTGTAACTTTTTCATACGACCTCCATTTTAGGTGCATGATAGCCCGTTGGAAAGGTATTTCTAAGAATTACACATTATGTTGTCAAACTCTGAATCTGTGTACATTTTGACTGTGGCGAGCCAAAAAAAAATGTTTAGGGCCCCAAAATAGCCCCGAAAGTACAACAAGATGTGCTGACATGAAAACATACAAAATAATCCAGTTGGATTAGGCAAGAGGCCACCCGTATCCACTTGGAGGATGTGTGGGGATTTAGATATCCCCAGAAGTGTATAACCCAAAATTACAAAGAAGAATAGAAGAATGTGTTGAATAAAAATAGGTACAAGGAGCCAGTTGGAATAGGTGGGTGGCTGCCAATATCCACCCGGATCACGTAAGGCCATCAAATACAAGAACGAATGAAGTTCGTAAATCAAGTAGTGAGTGAAATGAAATCCCAACAATTCATTGAGGGAGGGTCATCAGAGTGAGTTGTGATATTAGGAGTATATGTAATCCGATGGAAAAGGGCTCTAACATTGAAGAGTGTGAATTCCAAGGATGATGAAGCTCCAACATCATTGTTGGAGTATGTGATCTCAAAAGGCTGGGAAGAAGAGTCAAGAAAAATCTTGACGATGATGCAGATAGGTGTTGGGTGCCACATCAACATTAGCTCTACCTCAGATGACACAAGAGAGTGTGAGCTGAGTGGATTCCTTGTGGGAGTGGGAAGAAAAGGTGAGATTTGGCTTAGGAAACTTTAGGAGGCCATAAATTTTGATCTAGAACTCAGATTTAAGAATGGTTAGAGTTGTTGGAAATATATCGATGAGGAGAATCCAACTATGATATTTTGTTAGAGGAAATAATAGAGGAAAAGAAGGAGAAAACCCAATAGTCCTTGGGCCTAGTTTTTAGGAGATAGGGAAGGCCCAAAGAAGAATCTGGTAGGGATCAATCCAAAAAGGCTTGGGGACAAGTCTGTAGGAAAGGTGGATCTAATAGCCTTGGAATCTTAAGACCTCAGGGAAATGTGAAAATGGGAAGCTCGGTGAGGATAAAATTCAAGTTTCTAGAAAATGATCAACAGATTCCCCCCACATGATTCTCAAGGCTGGAGCGTTCATGTGAACAAAGTGGTTTTGCAAACCTTCTCCTGCAAAAAAAAATAATGATATCATCCATGCAATCAAAATAAGACTAGAAAATACAATAAAAATATATTCCCTGTGTTTAAACCAACTTATAATAAATTTTTAGGTTTATTGAACAATAATATGGTGACTATAGATGAGTGTTCTAAGACTACATAAGCTAGTTCAAAGCAGAAGAGTAGAATCCATATGCAAGAGCATAAGTACGAAGTCATGAAGCATAACATGTTAGCAAGAGGATGCATAATTTGAATTAGTTAATCATCAAATAATAGACACAACCTCACCCAAGACATGAAATAGAACATCAGACCTTGCAGCCACATAGTCTGATCAAATACTTCAGAATCAACAAATAGTTTGAAACAAATGTCAACGAAACATCATAGGTAAATAAGCATCATGAATACATTTGGAATAATCAGATCCAAAGGAATAATCAACAACAATAAAAAACAATCATCCAACAATATAAAACCTCAAACCCCCTAAAAGTAGGAAAAGACATAACATTAGGCTCAAGCAGTAGAGGATTAGGCAATATGATTGAAATTTTAGTAGGGGACATGTTTCCTTTTGCTTGTAAAAACAAAAAGAAAAAGGGGGGTTGTTGTGGCCACAACAAATGCAGACACACTAGAAGAACCATTTATCTCTGTCAATAGAAGTCTAGGGAATATACCACATATCTGAGTTTTAAAGATGAGTTTAGCACACTACAGAAAATTTTCCAATAGTCATGGGTACCACAATGATGCCAAAATTCTAAAATACATAACACAATTTTCTATTACATGGAATGTAACACACCCTTTTCAAAGAGCCAAATAATGAGAATTTATTTTACTGGATGTACACTTCAATTTAGTTTTGGTTTCAACTATGGGTTTTTACTTTTAAAACCAACAAAAATCTACCTAAGTGTGTTCCTCATCTCTATTTTCCCTGCATTGCTTCACTGCCAGCAAGCATCCATAGCCCCAACGAAGTTTCCTCTATATCATACAAGCATATCCCCACTACCAACATACATCCATAGCCCCAACGAGTTTACTTGTATTTCCCACACTATTAATAGTGTTTTCAAGTTCCTTTTTTATTTCATAAAATTCTCAATCTTTTATATTCAGATATAGATATGCATATGCACATAGGGTGAAGGAAGCAGGGTGATACGATAGTTTCTTTGATTTTCAAAGAAGATGTTATGAATTTTAGTTTAATCCACAGGTTTCCCCAAAAACTATTATAGTGTTGACCATTTTATCTATGTGAAGTGGATGGAGCTCAAAGAAAAGAGAGGATAGACACTTTCCTATACTTATGGATTATCATGATACACACAAAAGACACATGTGTTCCACCATAATTATCATTCCATACCTACAACTGAGAACTTCATGAATGTTCACTTAGACAACGTAGCCCATGCATATTATGACTTGTAATAAAAATCTTCAGTATGTGACCAAAATTGACCAACCCCTCATCAAAATTCAAAGAGAAGTCCTCAAGGAAGGCTAAGAGCCAATTCAATTTAGGGGAAACACCAGTTTTCAAATCAAAAGATGGAATTAAGATGTACAAGAAGAAAGAAGGACTGAAATCAGAAATCAAATTTATGAAAAAAGAAAAATAAACTAAGGGATCTAAAACTAAATTGTCAGTCATAAAAAAAAGAAATAAAACTGGCTAAAAAAATAAGAAGAAAACCCAACAACAAGCAATAAATCTGTTGCAACAACAAAGAGAGTGTTTGCAGTGAAAACTCAAAAAATAATCCAAGGTAAATAATTATTCAATAAATGGAAACCATTCGATATAAATCCCAACAGAAAAAACTCCCAAAGTTTTTGATTCGAAATGAAGAACAAACTAGATTACAAGAATTGATGATTTAGTATAAAATATTTGTGATACAGTTCTTCAATCCAATTTCTTTCATTGAGGGAAACAAAACAATCTTCCGGGAACGTAGCAAAATGGGTAGTGTATATGCTCAATCAAAATACATTTTCAAAATCCAACTTCATATAATATTTCCATAAACCCAAATGCTCTCAATATTTCTCGACATAAACAATTCCTTAGCAATTTTAAAAACATTGAATTTTCCGATAACAAAATTTACATTTCATATTTCTCACTCGAGTGCAATTTTCTCTTTGCTATAAAAGATCATCAATAACCACATAGATCCCAATAATTCAATCTAATAAAGCAAAGAGGAAAATCACAGTTATGGAGGTCATTAAAATGACTCCAAACAATGACCAGATCAAAAATAATATAAGAGTAAATGAATGAGAATATACTTTTGATAAGCTATTGAGCTGGTGAAAAAAATGTTGCAAAGGAATTTGAGCATCCAAGTTTAGATCAACAGTTCCCTAAGTTGATTTTAATCAAGGATAAAACTTCAAAGTTGTTGTTTGCACAAGACATTTTCCCAACCTGTATACAAAAGAGAACATTGTGATAAACTCTTAGACAATTCAGGAATAATTCTTCCTCTAAATGAATAACTTATTGGAATGAAATTAAACTAAAATAAAGTGAAGATCAAAATTAAACTAATTCTAGGAAAATCATGCCAAGATAAAATAAACTTAAACTAAGTCGGTTGTCATAAAACTTTGTGTCACTCAACAACCATTGATCAAACCCATGGGTTAATCTGGACCATTGATTCTTGAACCTACAAAAGAGAAAACCCACCAGATCAACAGTTCTAGTCAGTTGTCCATCAGACCTAGAAAAGAGAAGTGTGTGTGTGTGTGTTCATAACTTAACATCAGAGCCTTTATAACTCCTATCCTATTCCCATGCCGATTCATCAACTCTGAGAGTGATATATAATCATTTAATAGGTCTAGAACCAATCCCCACAGTCCATCGAAAGATCCATTTCATGGCCTATTCCAATGCGCCAGTGCAAAGGTATCGAAGAAAAGAATCAAAGAATATTCCTTCTCTGATTCACATGTTGAAGGTTAAAGCCAGAAAAAGTGATGATGTGTAGTTATAGCTAATTATTCAACATCTAGAAAATTTGTGATGTTTCAAGTTATCGACAAGAGGTATCGAGGAATATTCCCTCATAGCTCTGTTTTGCATGAGAAATATCTGGATCGTCCCTTCAGTGATGATCAATGATAACGATTAAAATTCATTCAGAGTTTGAAGGAGACCACTCAGAGTGTTAACTCTGACCATCCAAATTTATAGCCCGAATATTGTTGCATGAAAAATATCTGATCATTCACTCAGGGAAACGATCGACAACTTGGGAGAGTTTCTCTTTAGAAACGTGTTCGAGGTTTAATATTGCAAAACTTTGCAAAGTATTAATCCCATGGTTCCGATGTTGGTTGCTTGGAAGGAAAAGGGGCTTAGATTCATATGTGCTTGCATAATTCACCAAATAATTTAGTTGCGAACAACATTTCTATGTGAAAGAAGAAGACAAGGATTCAATTTGAGGCAGCGAAGGAACATTCACTAACTAAGAAACATAAATAAATCTCTGTATTGTGGATATAGTATCCATAAGGACATCAACTCGAAGAATGAATGAAGGTCGTCAATTGAGTAGTGAGTGAAATTAAATCCCAACCATTCATCCGGGGAGGGTCATTGAATTGAGTTGTGATATTAGGAATATATGTACTCTGATGGAGAAGGACTCCAACAATGAAGTGTGTGAATGATAGGGACGATGAATCTTTGACATCATTGTCGGAGTATGTGATCTTGGAAAGATGGGAAGAAGAGTCAGGAAAAATCCAGACAATAATGAGGATAGGTGGTGGGTGCCACATCAGCATTAGCCCCATGTCATATGACACAAGAGAGTGTGAGCCACACATATGTCACGTGGGAGTGGGAAGAAAAGGTGATATTTGGATTAGGAAATTTTAGGATGCCATAAATTTGAATCCATATCTCAGATTTAAGAATGGTTAGAGTCATTGGAAATTTCTTGATGAGAAGAATCCAACTATGAGATTTTGTTAGAGAAAATAATATAGGAAAAGAAGGATAAAACCCAATAGTCCTTTGGCCTAGTTTTCAGGAGATAGGGAAGGCCAAAAGAAGAATCTAGTAGGGATCAATATGAAAAGGATTGGGTAAATTTATTTAGGAAAGGTGGATCTAGTAGACTTGGAAGATCAATACCTCAAGGAAATAGGAAAAGGGGAAGCTTAGCGAGGATCAAAGTCAAGCTTCTAGAAAATGATCAACAAATTCCTCCCACAAGCCTCTCAAGGTTGGAGCGGTCATGCGAACAAAGTGACTTTGAAAACCTTCTCATGAAAAAAAAACAATGATATCATCCATGCAATCAAAAGAAGACTATCCAATACAATAAACAATATATTCCCTACCTTTAAACCAACTTATAATAGAGTGTTAGGTTTATTGAACAACAATATGGTGATTGTAGATGATTGTTATAAGACTACATAAGATAGTTCAAAGAAGAAGAGTATAATCCATATGCAAGAACATAAGTATGAATTCATGAAGCATAACATGTCAGCAAGAGGGTGCATAATTTGAATTAGTCAATCAACAAATAATTAGCCACAACCTCATCCAAGACATGCAATATAACATCAGACCTTGCAGCCACATAGTCTCATCAAACACTTCAAAATCAAAGAATAGTTTGAAACAAATGTCAACGAAACATCATAGGTCAATAAGAATCATGGAGACATTTGAAATCATAAAATATAAAGGAATAATCAGCAGCAATAAAAAACAATCAATCAACAACATAAAATCTCCAACTCCCTCAAAGTAGGAAAAGACATAAAATTAGGCTCAAGCGGTAGAGGATTAGGCAATAGGATTAAAATTTTAGTAGGGGATGCCTTTCCTTTCGCTTGTAAAAACAAAAATAAAAAAGGGGGGTTTTGTGGCCACAACACAAGGTTAATACGTAAATAATGATTGCAATAAATGAACAAGTTTAATACATAAAAATTACAATCAAAGGATTCATTAAGAATGTAATTCTACAACTTGTTATCCCATATATCTTAGATAAAAATACTTGCATGAGAATTTCAATGCCATAACATAAGCTCTCTTTACTCATATATATAAGGTATATTCCTAGTTGTCAAACACATATTATCATAATTAATAGGATTTACCTAGACCTAGACCTACATGTACACCTAGACCTAGAGCTATACCTTTCCTTTCCTTGCAATTTCATGCCATGTTTAGACTTGTCATGTCTTGCCTTAAATTTCCTTGCCTTGCCTTGCTTTGCCTTTCCTTTCCTTTAATTACCTTTCCTTGCATTTTCATACCAACACGTCATTGAATGGCTTGAGGAGGGGAGTTTGAACTTGCAATAAAACTCAAACCTAGATTTGGATGGGTGAAACCTCAGTTGCATTAGATCCACATAATTGGGTTTCATCTAGTGGGGCCTCTTTGTTGTCAATCTGTCGACCGGAAAACCGTTTGTTTGTGTATCTCTGGCACCAGGGTTTTTCTCAATGAGGCATAATGCAATTTCTGAAGAGGAGGTCAATTTTAAAGAACATTGTGTGGGGAATTTCTGGGTAGTATATTCACGTGGGCCTTGGCCAAACATACTCACGACATCTTATGAAACTCAGTTATGATACTTGATTTGGATTTTATGCCCTCGGGCCAAATTGGCCACATGTCCCTAAATGGCTTGAGGAAGTGAGTTGCAACTCACTATAAAACTCAAACTAAGACTCATATGGATAAACTGTCAGTTGCATTGGATTATGAGCATCGATTTAACTAGTGGGGCCCCTCCATTATCATTTTGTCGATCCAAAAACGATTTGTTGGAGTATCTCCAACAATAGGGTTTTTCTCAATGAGGGATAGTGCAATCTATGAAGAGGAGGTCGATTTTAAGGAACAATGTGTGGGGAATTTGTGGGTAGTTTATTTGTGTGGGCCTTGGAAAAATAGACTTACAGGAGCTTACAAAACTCTGTTATTATGCTCTGTGCCCCCGAAACAAATTGGCCACAACCCCTAAATGACTCGAGGAGGAAAGTTGCAATTCATGATAAAAATCAAACTGGGACTTGGATAGAAGAACCGTCAGTTTCATTGGATCCAGAGCATCGAGTTTCAGCTAGTGGGGCCCCTCCTCTATTGTTTCGTTGACCGAAAAACCATTTGTTGGATTATGTCCGACACTAGGATTTTTCTCAATGAGGAATAGTGCAATTTCTGAAGAAGAGGTCGATTTTTAAGAACACTGTGTGGGGAATTTTTGGGTAGTGTAGTCATGTGGGCCTTGGCCAAATAGACTTGCAGAAGCTTACGAAACTTCGTTATGGTGCTCGGTTTGGATTATATGCCCTCGGTCCAAATTTTCCACATGTCCCTTAATGGATTGAGGAGGAGAGTTTCAACTCACGATAAAACTCAAACTGAGACTCACATGGATGAAATTTTAGTTGCATTGGATGTGGAGCATCAAGTTTCCTCTAGTGGGGCCCCTCCACTGTCATTTCGTCGACCAAAAAACCATTTGTTGGAGTATCTTCTGCACTAGGGTTTTTTTCAATGAGGCATAGTGAAATTTCTGAAGAGGAGATTGATTTTAAAGAACATTGTGTGGGGCATTTGTGGGTACTGTATTCGCATGGGTATTGGCCAAATATATTTACTGGAGCTTATGAAACTCTATTATGCTGCTCAATTTGGATTTTATTCCCTCGAACCAAATTGGCCACATGTCCCTAAATGGCTTGAGGAGGTGAGTTTCAACTCGTGATAAAACTCAAACTGGGACTCGAAAAAATGAACTTCTAGTTTGATTAGATATGGAGCACCAAGTTTCAGCTAGTGGGGCCCCTCTGCTACCATTCTGTCGATTGGAAAACAGATTGTTGGAGTATCTCCGACACTAGGGTTTTTCTCAATGACAATTTAACACCTTGTTAGGATAGACATGGCATGACAAGTGACTGCATGACAAGGAATGACAAGTGAAGGCATGGAAAGTGAAGGTATGGCATGAAAAGGCATGGCAAGGCAAGGCAAGGAAAGGAAAGGAAAGGCCTGACAAGGCAAGGGAAGGCAAGGCAAGGCAAGGCATGGCATGGAAAGGCATGGCATGACATGGAAAGGAAATGAAATGCATGGAAAGGAAAGGACAATCATGTCAAGGAATGGTAAGGAAAGGAAAGACATGGAAAGGAAAGTGAATGAAAGTGAATGCAAGTGAAGGCGGGAGAAGGAAAGTGAAGGCAAGTGAAGGCATGGAAAGTAAAGGCAAGGAAAGTGAAGGCATGGAAAGTGAAAGCAAGGCAAGGAAAGTGAAGTAAAGTCAAGTCAAGGCATGGAAAGTGAAGGAAATACAAGTGAATGCATGGCAAGTGAAGGAAATGCAAGGTAATTGAAGGAATGACAAGTGAAAGCATGGCAAGGCAAGGCAAGAAAAGGCAAGGAAAGTAAAGGTAAGGCAAGTGAAGGAAAGTGAAGGCATGGAAAGTGAAGGCAAGGAAAGTGAAGGAAAGTGAATGCAAGTGAATGAAATTGAAGGAAATAAAAGACAAGTGAAGTCATGGCATGGCATGGCAAGGCAAGGTAAGGCATGGAAAGAAAAGGAAAGTGAATGCATGGAAAGTGAAGGTAAGGCAAGGAAATTGAAAGCATGACAAGTGAGGGAAAGGAAAGTGAAGGCATGACAAGTGAAGTCTTGGAAAGTGGAGCCAAGGCAAGGCAAGTGAAGGTAGGTAAAGTGAAGGCATGACATGGCATGGAAAGACAAAGAAATGAATGGAAAGGAAATGCAAGGCAAGGAAAGTGAAGGAAAGGAAAGGGATGGAAAGGAAATGAAATTGAAGGCAAGTGAAGGGATGGCATGGGATGGAATGGAAATGAAATACAAGTCATGGAAAGGAAATACAAGTGAATACAAGTGAAGGCATGGGATGGAAAGTGAAGGCAAGTGAAGGCATGGAAAGTGAAGGCAAGTGAAGGAAATGAAAGTGAAGGGATGACAAGTGAAGGCAAGTAAAGGCAAGGAAATTGAAGGCATGTCATGGAATGGAAAGACAAGGAAAGGCATGGAAAGGAAATTCAAGGAAAGGGAAGTGAAGGCAAGGCAAGGCATGGAAAGGAAAGGAAAGGCATGGAAAGGAAATGCAAGTGAAGTCATGGAAAGTGAAGGCAAGTGAATGCATGACATGTCATGGCAAGGCAAGGAAAGGCATGGAAATGAAATGCAAGTGAAGTCATGGAAAGTGAAGGTAAGTGAAGGAAAGTGAAGGCATGGAAAGTGAAGGAATGGAAAGTGAAGGCAAGTGAAGGAAAGGAAAGTAAAGGCATGGAAAGGAAATGCAAGGCATATAAAGGAAATGCAAGGAAAGGAAATTGAAGTCAAGGCAAGGCATGGAAAGGAAAGGTAATTTAAGTCAAGGAAAGTCATGGAAAGGAAAGGCAAGGAATGGAAATTCGATGCAAGGCATGGTAGGTGAAGGAAAGTGAAGGCATTAGATGGCATGGAAAGGCATGGGATGTCATGGAAAGGAAAGGAAAGGAATGAAAAGGAAATGTAGGTGAAGGAATGGAACGACCAGGAAAGGCACGGAAAGGAAATGCAAGGCAAGTGAAGACAATTGAAGGCATGGAAAGTGAAGGAAAGTGAAGGCATGGAAAGTGAAGGAAATTGAAGATAAGGAAAGGAAAGTGAAGGCATGGCATGACATGGAAAGGAAATGCAAGGCATATAAATTAAATGAAAGTGAAGGCATGGAAAGTGAAGGTAAGTCAAGGAAATTGAAGGCATGTAAAGTGAAGTCAATTCAAGTGAAGGCATGGAAATTCAAGGAAAGGAAAGGAAAGTGAAGGAAATACAAAGAATATAAAGACAATTCCAGTGAAGGAATGAGAAGTGAAGTAAATACAAAGAATATAAAGACAATTCCAGTGAAGGAATGAGAAGTGAAGGTAAGGTAAGGAAATTGAAGGCATGGAAATTTAAGGAAAGGAAAGTGAAGGAATGGGAAGTGAAGGCAAGGAAAGTGAAGGCATGGAAAGTGAAGGAAAGACCAGGAAAGTGAAGGAATGGCATGGCATGGGAAGAAAAGGAAAGGCATGGAAAGGCAATGCAAGGAAAGGAAAGTGAAGGCAAGGCAAGGCATGGCATGGAAAGGAAAGGAATGACATGGCATGACGTGATAAGGCAAGGCAAGGCAAGGCATGGAGATACAAGAATACCATAAAAACCATAAAATGAAGCCAAAATTATTCCCTTTACATACCTATAGTCATTCAAGTAGACCATTGAGATCACTTCTAATACTGACAATCTCCATTAAATTATCATGCTCAAAGTAAGGCAAGAAGTATCGTACCTTTGATGAATTCTTACTTGGCATTGTTTGTAATTGGAGATTTGTACCAATAAAAAAGTTTTTAAAGTGGTATATGACTTGAAATGTTTTATAATATTGAAATACATAACCACCTTTATTTCATGTTCTTTCATCCCATGTCAAATATTCTCCTTTAATAACCATCGACCCAATCATAAATCCAATTCCTTCGGAGTCTATTACTAATCGCATGAGGGTATAATTTCCCTCTAAGCATTGTGCCATCCAATAATCAGTGCCCCATTCATTATCTCTTTGGGAAACCACTGCGTATATGTGGCCTTCAAAAAATGGAGTGTCAAAATGTGAATCCACTAAATGACCAAAGCATAAAACATTGATGCAAGTTATTCAAAATTTAATAGAAGGATTCAATGAACCTGGCAGTACAAGATCTGTGATATGATCACAATCTGCTAAAATACTTGATTGGAACAACTCCAACTAGGATAATTTCATAGTTATACATTCACCAATGGGGAGTGATACGCGATCCCATCTATCAACCCAGTCTATCGATTCACAATCATCCCATTCATTACTACTACATGGACCATAGAATCCAGAGAGTTTTCTCATCCATATTTCAACTATTTCATTTTATGATGTTCTAACTAAATGGAATCCACGAGTTCCCTGGATTGCTTTGCATTCATACCACTATGATTGATCTACATGGACCACCTCCCAAAAAAATATATGTACATGTGATTTCTTGTGTGATTGGTCTTAACGGGTTCCTGTTCCATCTCCCATTACTGAAGAACACCATTCAATAATGGATTTTGCATATCGAATGAGGGAACTAGTTGTGAAATTAATTTCTTTCCCATGTAATTCTCTTTTTATGCATGCACCTACTTCATCATGATCCCCTTTCCCATGCTCAGACTCAAAATAGTTCCAAATGTGTGGTACCTTTAGTTTTTTGTGCAACATACACAACCATTGAAATCACGAGCATTTTTTAAATGGAATGTGAAACCATCGAACTAATATAATGTTGATACATCTGTATGTTCTTATCCTTAAGGTGGTTGTATAACAAATAAAAATTATGTTGTACATAGGCTAATTCATGGCTTCGATCATCTCTTATGTAATAGTGATACTCTTTCAATATAGCTATGTTTTATTCATTACTATCTAGTCCATGCTTGTATATGATATGGACTATTATGCTGACCTCATTTGAGTGATAATATTGGATTTGAATCTCATTTTGTATTTGAAGGGTGTAGTTCTTAGCAAAATAAACCACGGATAACACTATACCAACAAGAAATCTATCTCTGGATATTCTAAAATGATTATCCTACCATCGATCCACATGGACATGGTGGACATAATTTTGTGTCTTTTCGATGAATTCCTTCATGAAGTCATAAAACCGTACTTGGGAAGTAACCAATTGCATATTTTTTCTTTCCTATCCTCTATCAATATCATATGTGACATATTTAAAGCTTTGCAAGGTAACCTCCTTCCTCCCCAATTCATACTCATCGCTTACATGGATGCACTTGATCAGTAATGTCATTCCACCACACCTAGGATATGTGTCATCTAAGCATGATTTTTGATAAAATTTAAAACCCTCTAGCCTTGTACACAAGAAGCTTTTAATACAGTCTCTAGATGACAATGACGACAATATAACTAAGCATTACTGCAAAAGGGTGTTATGCAAAACATGATATATGTGTGTGTGTGTGTGTGTGTGTGTGTGTGATAATAATATCCATACCCAATGTGATATCTACAACAACATGTGTTACAAATTGTGTTTATTCGAACATACCAAGGCTTGCATTTATGGAAAGATATTGGCCCAATCTAAGTGCACTATGTACTATTTTGAATATCTCATACAATTATATCTATGTAATGTCTAGACAATGTTTAATATGTGGTTCACACTCCCTATATACCCTTCAAAATTTTAGTACATCTTTTTGGTTGGAAGAAATCCTAGTGCTTTCATGCCAGAAATCTTGAACTAGTCCCTTAACCACTCTAATTAACTTCATGTCAGAACGAGGTATCCTACCAGTGAAGGCCCAAAAATCTGTTGGGACACCTGTGTCAAGGCTATATTGTCTATGAGAATAATTTCTAATGGTTTTTACATTGCATTTCAACAGGTGAGAGTTTTTTTGCAGCAAACAATGTTTTCTTGTGATCTTTCAAACAATTGATTGTGACAAGACACGTTGGGATGCATTGTGGTCTTTATAACGCGATTGCTTACCAATTGTTTGGAAAACATTTACAAGGTTTCTAACAATACTATGACTTGTTTCTAACACTTTTGACTATTTTAATGCCTAAAATTCTCCTAACAGTAGTCAAACTTCTAGATTTTAACAAAGCTAAAAATAAATGACATTTAGAAACATCAGATTTTGGTTCAAAATATTCTTTAATGATTTTATAAGAGTGATAACGAATAGTATGGTTAGTTAAATTACCTTCAAGTGATGTTAGACCACTTTCATCGACATGAATGCGTTTAGGAGTTCTTCGCCGCACAATACTCAATCTAGGTAGGGATGATGAACCCCTATTCTGGCACTCTTGACCTCCCTGTTGTGGAGTTAACAATGTTGCAGTTCTTTCCCCTTCAATCACTAGAGGATAAAATCTAGGAGTAGAGTAGACATGGGATTGACTAGTTTTTAGAACATTTGACTGTCAAACAAGAGATTGCTCCACATGAACTACTTCACCACAATGTCGCACACTGATTTCTTCTCTAATTTAATCCATTGTATAATAAACTCAAATAAAATCCTCCATCATATGGTCATCCACAACAAGTGGTATTGAATAGATACTAGATGGATTGCTCTCTAATGAACTCTTGCGCTTTACTTCTGGTGATGAAGGAAAAACAATAGCGACATCTATTTTTCTAGAAATTGGATTTCCCTCTTCTGAAAGCCTACGCTTTGACATACATAAGTTTTCCTTTTCTCTTTATTCTTCTACCTTTTCTATCAATTTCTCTTTTCTAAAGGAACTTCTTTCTCGAATCTATTAGTTCCCCACATTTAAAGAGAAAAAACGGATTCCAAACACCACACCAAAAACTTGTCTTTGTATTATGTAATAAGGCACAACCAACAATACACAAGAAGATGCAAACAACAATTCCAATTTTACATGGACAAATTTATCTTCCAAGTCCAAGAAGACATAAGAAGATAAAAACAACAATTCCAATTGTACTTGGACAAATTTGTCTTCCAATTCCAAGAAGACAACAGAAGATACAAACAACAATTGCAATTGCACTTGGACAAATTTGTCTTCCAATTCCAAGAAGACACAAAAAGAGACAAAGAACAATTCCAATTACACTTGGACAAATTTTTCTTCCAATTCCAAGAAGATACAAACAACAATTCCAATTGTACTTGGACAAATTTGTCTTCCAATTCCAAGAAGACACAAGAAGAGTCAAACAACAATTCCAATTTCACTTGGACAAATTTTTCTTCCAATTTCAAGATACACAAGAAGATACAAACAACAATTCCAATTGCACTTGGACAAATTTGTTTTCCAATTCCAAGAAGAAACAAGAAGAGACAAACAACAATTCCAATTGCACTTGGAAAAAATTGTCTTCCAATTCCAAGAATACACAAGAAGATAAAAACAACGATTCCAATTGCACTTGGAAAAATTTGTCTTCCAATTCCAAGAAGACACAAGAAGAGACAAACAACAATTCCAGTTTCACTTGGACAAATTTGTCTCCTAATTCCAAGAAGACACAAGAAGATAAAAACAACAATTCCAATTGCACTTGGATTGAATTTTGTTCCAATTCCAAGAAGATACAAACAACAATTCAAATTTCACTTGGAAAACTTTGTCTTCCAATTCCAAGAAGACACAAGAAGATACAAACACAAATTCTGATTGCACTTGGACAAATTTTTCTTTTAAATTTTCCTACAATGGTCTAGAAATAACACAAAACTCTCTATGAATCAAACAAGAAAACTAAAATAAGAAAAACATGTCTGTGCACGCTATTTTTGTGTGAAGATGTTGCAAATTATTTTTTGTCCTCGAGATAGATGAGGTGGTGGAGTGTGCTTGGCACCAAAATATGACCAACAAGAACATGTGTGCGTTCCTAGAAGACGTGCACACTAAAGCACATGCATTTTCTAGGAATGGGTGCGCATTCCTACTGAGCATAAACGAACAACAATTACAACTCAATCAAGTCACAAGAGCATGTGCATGCTCTTAAAGAGACATATATATAATTTATTATATACCAAACATATTTATGTATAAATATGTATAGGGGTATGGGGAAAACTAAGGCATAATGGGTTAGGATTGAAAGTGTTTTCAGGGATAGAGAAATGGTTAGAGCACCAAGATGTGGGTGATGTGGGTGCAAGGGTTGTACAAAAGGTATACACGTAGTGCACTCAAGGCTCAAGTGTAGAGGGGGTTAACTGTTGAGTATATGTTATTCCTAGTCTTAGATGGATCTAGGGGGGTCTAGGTCGTGGTCTACATCAAGATCTAGGTCATTGTCTAAATCTAGCTCTAGCTCTATTTCATGGTCTAGGTCATGGTCTATGTCAAGCTATAGGTCATCTTGTAAATCTATCTCTAGCTCTATGTCATGGTCTATGTCATGATCTAGGTATATGTGATGGTCTACATCATGGTAATATACTAGGTCTAGTTCATGCTCTAGGTATTTCCATGTCTAGGTCATGCTATGTCTAGGTTTAGTTCTAGTTCCTGACATGTCTAGTTCAAGTCCATTTCTTTCCTTGTAATGTAGGGAGGGGGGATGCAAATAGAGGAGATAGTGGGGAGGGGTATATGTATGAGATATAGAGAAGATATATAGTGAGATGGATGGGGGAGAGAGAGGGAGGGAGGAGGGGAGAGAGAGGGAGGGAGGGGGAGAGAGAGAGGAAGGGAGAAGGGGGTGGAGAGAGAGTGAGACTATTTGTGAGAGGAAGGGGGAAGATAGAGGGAATGGGGGGGGCTAGTGATATATAAAGAGATAAATGGGGGGAGAGTAGAGGAGAGAGAGGAGAGGGAGGGAGAGGGATATAGTGAGAGTGAGACTAAAAGAAATGAGAGAGAGAAAGAGGTGGTAGATGTAAAAGTGAAAGAGAGGAGAGATAGTGGGAGGGAGGGGGAGAGATAGAGGGAGGAGGGGACTAGAGAGAGAATGTGTGTGTGAGAGGGGCGGGAGAGAAATAAAGAAAGAGATGGGTCATGTACAAACACTATTTGAGTGTGTGAGAGGGAGGGAGAGGGAGACAAAGAGAGTGGGTAGAGAGAGAGTGAGAGTGAGAGGAAGGGGGGAAAGATAGTGGGG
>ML785842.1:75202-87182 GCA_009831015.1 Picea engelmannii | reverse complement strand
TCTTTATTAATAAAATGTCTCAAATTCCCTTGTTTCATAATCCTCTTTTTTTCAATAGTTAATATTACCCCCCATCCCGACCCTCATATAAATGACGGTGGGAGTGGGGGGTAATATTAGAGAAAACATATACCCTCATATATATATGAGGGAGAGGGTGCGTGGTAATATTAAAGAAAACATGTGCCCTCATATATATGAGGGTGAGGGTGGGGGTGGGGGTAATATTAGAGAAACCATATTATATTAGGGTGGAGGTGGGGGGTAATATTATAAAAAACTTATTATGTTTTCTCTAATATTACCTCCGACCCCCACCCTCATATATCTGAAATTCCCTTTTTTTATAATCATCTTCTTTTAATAGTTAATATTTGGATGTAGAATTAGCATTACAATATCTTAAATAATGGATTATAGAATGATAATGATAATTTAGGTTTATAAATTACCAATGATTCTTTAAAAGTCTTAATCAAAGAGTGTATGTTCTTAGTTCCCTACTTACTCCTTTAGATTTTCTCCATTTTTTATTCATTTCCTTTATGATGATGATTCATAAGGTTATGCTCAATTTTCATTTCATATTATCTTTTATATTTGAGGATTTTTCATTTATATTCATGAATTAAGTTTTTATAATTAAATATATTTCACATTTTTTAACTAAATTGTTAATGGTTATATATTCTACATACTTACCAATTTTGTTTGTAAGACAATTTTTTTTATTCACGTTTTAACAAAATTTAGAAGATTAATCAACTTAAAATATAAATTCATAAGTAAAAGTTCAATAAACCTAAAATAAAAAATGTTTATATAGATAACGTGTAAACTAATTAACATAGTTATCCCATATTTTCAATATATTTATTCTCATGGTGCGAATGGTGTCTATATCATATAGGGGAAATGCATATATACATATAAATCTTGTTCAAAAAAAAAAATCACAATGTTATTAAAAGTGCATGAACAACATCAAATTAGATCGAGTTTTTCTTGAATTTTCAAGAACGTAATAATTGGTCATATGTATGGAATGGAATTACTTATTTGGTAACATGTTGCTAATTAGTCTTTTTTTCCTTTCTTTCTTCTATGTTAGAATTTAATTAGAGATTCAATTTAACATAATGAAATATTAGGGTGAGTGCAAGCTAATGATGGTCTCTCATGAAGCGTTAGTGGCAATGCAAACATGGAAAAACATCAATTTGTTAACTTTGAGGGATTATTCAAGGTACTTTTACAATGAATTTGAATATAGTGTAAAAATATGAAACTTAGGAAATTGAATTAGCTTTCTAAATATACAATGTTTTTTCATAAATATAGCCTCATTGGGTAGCCCAGTTGGTTGGATCCCCCACTACCAAGTTGTTGGCCCTCTGTCATGAGGTCGTGGGTTCAATTATCTGGGTCCGTCGAAGTTAGGCACGTTGCATCGTGGCCGACCGGTTATGTCCCTTCAGGTGGACAGTCGGTGACCCTGTCATGAGTAAAAAAACGTGAAATTTGATTTTTTGTAAGAGTGGTATGTTATTTTTCCAGGAAAATATAAGGTATGTGTCTCTGTTTGTGTAGGTGTTTAGTACCTTAATGATGGAATTTAATTCCAAAAACTTCTATAAATGTAGAGAACCAATCACATTATATTTTTTGGAAACTTATAATATTAATTATATATATATTTTTAAATCGTGAAAGTCAATATATCCTTGAAATTACAATGCCTTTTATTCATGCAGGCTACGATGGTATTAACATGATCAAAATGATTTCCTTTTTTTTTTAATCGTAGATATCGGTCTCTTCTAGTGCGACATATAATAAATTTTAGAAATGGTTAAGCTGAAAAAAGTTAAAGCATAAATAAAAGAGGTATGTATTTTAGGATTTTTGTAAAGACCCTCCAGGAGAGGGCCTCAAATCTTAAGATGTGAAATTTTAGTACATGCATTATGCTATCAATATAAATTTCTGATTTTGTTACAATGGTAAGTTTCTATTTCTAAATTGTAACTTTTGTATCTATTGAAGCACTTATGAACAAAACTTGATTCTACTGAAATAAAATCAAAACTTACTATAAATTCTAATTTCTAAATTGGTAATCATTTCTATCATTTTAAATCAAAGGAATGAACTAACTAATAATATGAATGATTAGTTTACAATATTTATAATAAATCAATTGAATAGATCCACTAGAAAAATACTTGTAAAATCTAGTTGGTTAAGTCCCCACTCCCTTGACCATTACTGCCAGATGAACACTGCCTGAAACTATTTCCTCCCCGTGAGCTAGGAACATAGCCTCTCTGGCTCCCTAGCTCCAGGAAATCATATTTCCTATCCCTCGAGCCCAAAATCCCAACAACGCCATCCCACTTGTATGCCAAAGAAAATTTTCCCACAATTCTCCTTCTCCCAGATTTTTTCTTTCTCCCCTCTCGAATCCCCCTTTTCAAAAGTATAAGTCACTCTTTCTTCTCCCTCCATCCACTAAATTCCTCCCATCATAAATTTTCCATCTCCCTTTATCCTTTCTCATAAATTCATACCTACCCTTAGATAAATTAATTATTTAATTACTTAATTAAATTTTAATACATTAATCACTTAATTTAACTTAATTATAATCATCAATTACTCTAATTGGAGTGTTACATACACCAACCCTTCAAGAAAATTCATCTTGAAGTTATAGTAATTTACAATACAATGATAATAATAACATGATTCATACATCTAGATCCAATAAACAACATCATTAATTTATAATACTCATAAATACTAGTGTACATGCACAAGTCATGTATGTGTAGCTAGAACATACATAACTCATGCGTGTACTAATGAAAATAATTAACACATCTAATGCAATTCATGTATTCTTCCAATCCAATAAGTAATGCGATTAACTTCATAAATAATAAATAAATTGTTTACAATATTTGCATAATCCTTCAATTATAATAATTCAACACAAGCAACAATTACCTGGGTAATTGTAATTCATTTAATCATTTTTTTTTAGACAAGAGAAACTCAAACACTTCTTATATAAAATTAAAACCCCACACACTCTCAATTGTTGATGTTTTGTAGCAGCAATAGGTATTTCGTCCTGAACAACATTTCTTAGAGAGGAATATTCCAACAAGTAAAAGGAAGGACATTGACCAATTGAAGAATACCCCATAAGAGAAGTCGTCCCCACAGAAAAATAATAAAGTGAAAACATAATTTCCAGGAAGAGAATTCGACCTTAGTAAAGTGACTTGAAGACTCTAAATAAAGGGAGATGCCTTTCCATTTGACACACACTCACACAACTCTCTCACTCACGACAATAAGGCACAAGTTTGAGGCAAGGAAGAAGATGCAATTACTGCATTTTCTAGGGTTTCTATATTGGGAAGTTCATTGGAAGAGGTCAAGTACTCTAGCACTCTCTCTAGGGTTTCTACACATCATGTTTTAGGGTTTTTCTCAGTTGTCTACCCTCACTAGGGTTTGAAAAGAAGAAGAGATAAGTACTTGTTATCATGGTTTCGTCATTGTTGGTTTTTCTCTTTTGAGTAAAGTTTGTTCATGGTTGTATTGTGTTATCAAAAATATTCTCTCTAAGGAAAGTTGGTGGGGGTTTTCCCCGATTTTGGGGTTTTCCCATGATAAATATTTGTGTCTTCTTATGCTTTTCTATCTTCTTCTAGATCCTACTTATATTTTTAGTATATGGTAGTTGAATGTTGAAAGAAGATCAAAGCACTCTAGTACATCTATTGCTATTGAAAATTTAAGAAAATATAACCTTGGATCAGAGCATGGGGGTTGAAGCCAGATTTGACCTAGCACAAGACACCAACAAGAAAAAATATTTCCAGTCGTTGGGGTTTTCTAGTGCTAGCATTGAGGATAAAATTTTACTAGAAAACTCACCTAACCCTAGTGGATGTCCTAAAACCCTAATGTTGACTTTTTAAGAAGGTTGAAATTTTGGGATTTTTCAGGCCTAGGGTTTCTACAAGTGAAAAATGATTACTAGACTAAGAGTTGAAGATAGGTTGGATGGAGTAGACAATTCCATATCATGGAAGCATACAATACTTATCATTCTATAAGAGAATGATCTCTTGGATCATGTCAAGCAATTTCTCCCATAACCATAAGAGGAAGAGGCCAAGGAAAGACATAATAAAAATGAGATCAAGGCCAAGAGGATCTTGATAGATTCAATCAAGGACCACTTGATTCCTAATGTGTCATAATTGAAGACACAAAAGGAGATGTTTGATTCCTTAACTAGATTATATGAAATAAAGAACACAAGTAGGAACCTAACCCTAAGGCATCAACTTAAAAATGTGATGATGAACAAATCATATTCGGTTTCTACCTAATTCATGAGGATTTATCAGAACAAGGATCAACTAGAAGCTATTGGATATTCAATGGATGATGCATATCTTGTGACTACAACTCTAAATGGCTTTCCTTCTTCTTGGGATGAATTTGTTCAAGGAATTTTTGCAAGAAGTAAATTTCCTAAATTTGACAACCTATGGACAGACTGTGTTCAAGAAGAATCAAGATTGACATCCAAGATGAAGAAGACCAATGATGAATGAAACCAAGATCTTTCTTCTCATGTAAATAAAAGGAAGTAAATAAGAAACAACGATCCAAAGAAAAATAGAATATCATTTCCAGATCACAAGAAGGATGTATCTAAGATTACATGTTTCAATTATGAGAAGTTGGGACACTTTTCTTACAAGGTTTCTCAAGGGAAAGGACAGAAAAACTATAATGCACATGCAGAAGATATGGAGGATTCCACATATCAGAAGAATATAAGGGGAAAAAATATGAAGAGTATGTATTTATCCCATCTCTCATAGGTACCATCAATCAAGGAAGTGATATTTGTCTAGTGGACATTGGTGCTTCCAAGCACATGACTGGGTTCCGAAATTCTCTTACAAATTTGACAGAAAATAGTTCATCCCTTCAAGTGGAACTTTGATATGATTCCAAGCATGCAGTGAAAGGAGTAGGAGAAACCTCCCACCAAATTGATTCAGGTAACTCTATTTCAATAAAGGATGTATTTCTTGTACAAGTTTTAAAGAAGAATATTCTCTCTATCTCTACTTTAGAAGATTGAGGCTTTGGACTAGCTTTTGTTGATGGCCAATTCCTTCTATGGCCTAAGATTTCAAGTATATATTCAACTACTATGATTGGTGTTTGAGAGGGAGGATTGTATAAATTAAAGGGACACCCAACACAATCCCTTGTACACAACAATATTATCTCTCACCTCAACTATAGATCCTGAAGACTTTCTCACCTCAACTATAGATCCTTGCTAGTTTTGAGAAATATGGTTACAAGTCTACCAGATATGCAGGTGGAGCATGATGGAGTATGCAAAGGATATGCACTTGGAAAGAATACCAAGGGAATTTTTCCAAGTAGTGACAATAAATCCAAGGAGATCCTAGACATTATACATTCATATGTATGCGAATAAATGACAGTACCATCTCTAGGTAAATTTTGGTATTATGTCACTTTTATTGATGATTTCTCACGTAAAACATGGATCTATTTCTTGAAAGAAAAAGATGAAGATTTCAATAAGTTTCAAGAATTCAAGGCTTTAGTAGAAAATCTCTTTGGAAGAAATATTAAAGTTTTGAGGTCAGATAATGGATGTGAATACAACTCAAATGAGTTCAAGTACTTTTGTAGAGAAGTAGGGATTAAGAGGGAGATGAAAAATCCTTACAACCCCTAAAGGAATGGGGTTGCAGAGAGAAAGAACAGATCAATTGTAGAAACAATTAAAGAAATGATCCATGACCAAAAATTGTCCATGAATCTATGGGCATAAGCATCAAGTACAACTATATATGTCCAGAACAAAATTCCTCATAATATATTGGGGAGCAAGACACTAGGAGAAGTATTCACCAGAAAAAAACCAGAAGTTAGCCACTTGAGGATATTTGGTTGACCAGTGTACATACATGTTCCCAAAGAAAAGAGAACAAATTTAGAGCCTTCAGGAAAGAGGGGCACCTTCATTGGGCATAGTGAGACTTCCAAGGATTATAGAATATACATCCCTGGAAAAAGACAGATTGAGATTAGCAAAGATGTCACCTTTTATGAAGAAGCAGTCTTCAGGAAATATAAAGAGTATCACATGGATGAGGATAGATAGGAGAAAGAGGATCCAAAGGATGAAGTGATGATTGACTCTACTCCAGAATAACATATCCTAGAATATCATAATGAGATAGTAGAGCTAGAGATACTGATAGATCTACCCAAAGAGGTTACAATTACCAATAAGAGACCAGCATGGTTTCAAAACACTTTGCAGGAAGTAGAAAAACATGCAACTCCTAGTGTCTCCTTCAGAGAGAGAAAGAGATCATGCATGCTTTCCATCTATGTGGTGTTGATGTGTAATATCATTGATTCAAAACCTTCCACTTATGAGGAATTTGCAAAGAAGAAAGTGTGGAAGGATTCTATTATGGAAGAGTACTAATCCATCATGAAGAATGATGTGTGGGAAGTGGTTATGAGACCAGAAGGGAAGTTATTAGTGACTTCCAAGTGGATATACAAGATGAAGCATGCTACAGATGGAAGCATAGATAAGTACAAAGATATATTTGTGGCTAGAGGATTCTCCTAGAATTAGGGAGAATATTATGATGAGACATTTTCTCCAGTAGCCAGATACACTTCTATTAGATCTATTATTTATATTTCTTCTTTTATGGGATGAAAATTATACTAGATGGATGTAAAGACTACTTTATTTAATGGTGTAATTGAAGAATAAGTGTACATAGAGAAACCACAAGGTTTTGTAATATATGGGAAGGAGTCCCATGTTTGTAAATTGAAGAAAGATTTGTACGGGCTTAAGAAGGAACCCAGGGCATGGTATGCCAGAATAGACAATTATTTGATGAGATTGGAGTTTACCAAGAACAATGAAGATCCCAAACTTTACTACAAGGTTGAAGATGGTTTCCCCTTGATATTGGTACTATATGTGGATGATCATTTTCTTACAGAGGATGAGAAACTCATAGATGGGTGCAAGAGGGAGCTCACTTCAGAGTTCGAAATGAAGGATTTGGGGTTGATGCACTATTTCTTGGGATTAGAGGTGTGGCAAAGAAAATATGATATATGCCTTAGCCAAGGAAATTATATAGTTGGGATCCTACAAAGATTCAGGATTATGGACTACAATTCCATGACCACACCTATGGTTATGAATATGAATCTCTTGAGTGATTCTTTTTCATATTTGGTTGATCCCACAATGTACATACAATTAATCAGATCCTTGGTGTACCTAGTTAACACCAGGTTGGATATATGTTTTGCAGTGAACACATTGAGTCAGAACATGGTTGATCCAAGACATGTACATTTGGTAGCAATGAAGCATGTATTGAGGTACCTGCATGGTCCACTTGGATATGGACTCAGATATGTCTTGGATGATGAAGTAAAGATGCAGGGTTATAGAGACTTTGATTGGGAGGGGAGTACAATGGATAGGAAAATCAAATCATGAGGTTTCTTTAGTTTGGGATAAAGTATGATCTCATGGTTGAGAAGAATAAATTTGTCAGTGGCACTTAGTACAAAAGAGGAATAATATATAACAACCATTGTTGCAATTTGTGAAGTAGTGTGGCTTTGAAAGTTGCTTGCAAGGTTATTTTATTTAGAGTTGGAGACAACTTTGATATACTGTAATAATCAAAGTTGTGTGAAGATTTCAAAGAATCCAGTATTTCACGACAAGTAAAAACATATAGAGATCAAATACCATTTCATCCAAGACATGGTGCAAAAAGGAGCAGTGGAACTCTGGTACATATCCATAGATGAAAAAATAGAAGACATTCTCACCAAGACTTTGTCTAAAGTGAAATATGAGTACTTTAGAGATAATCTTGGCATGATGTATAATGTCCACCATCGCTGAGAAGGAGTTGTGATGTTTATATTATGACAGGAATATACCCTCCCTCTAGCTAGGGGTTTTTCAGATCAATCATGTGAAGTGACTTAGGGAGTAATGAGTAGCCTGGTACAATTCTTCCCTAATCCATGTGAAGTGGCTAGGTGTGATTAGGACCTATAGCATGGTCTTGCATGTGCCATGTGAAGTGGTTGGGTGTGATTAGGACCATGGCATAGTCTTTCCCATACCATGTGAAGTGGATGGGTGTGATTGGGATTACTAGAAGAGGAGAAATATCATAGATACTTGTAGCGTAGTCTTGAGACTATGGTGGTAGTCTTTCCCATGCCATGTGAAGTGGATGGGCGTGATTGGGACTACTAGAGGAGAACATAATGGAATAATAACTCCCTCACTAAGAGGGAGTGTTGATTTTTTGTAGCAGTGGGAGGTATTCCCTCCTGGAAAAAATTTCTTAGAGAGGAATATTCCAAGAAGTCAAAGGAAGACTATTGAACAATTGAAGAATACCCTAGAACAAAATTCAACCCTATAGGAAAATAATAAATTGAAAACATAATTTCTAGGAAGAGAAGTCAGTCCTAGTAAAGTGACTTGAATACTATAAATAAACAGAGACACCTTTCCATTTGACACACACTCACACAACTCTCTCACTCAAGAAAAGAAGTCACAATTATGAGGCAAGGAATAATACACAACTACTATAGTTTATAGGGTTTATGTATTGGAAAGTTCATTGGAAGAGGTCGAGTAATCTATCACTCTCGCTAGGGTTGCTACACATCATATTGCATGGTTTTTCTCAGTTGTCTACCCTCACTATGGTTTGACAAGAAGAAGAGATAAGTACTTGTTATCGGATTTTCTTCATTGTTGTTTTTTCTCTTGTGAATAGATCTTGTTCATGGTTGTATTGTGTTATCAGGAATATTCTCTCTAAGGAAAGTTAGCTGGGTTTTTCCTCAAGTTTGGGGTTTTCTTAGGATAAATATTTGTGTCTTCTTGTGATTTTTTATCTACTTCTAGATCCTTATTATATTTTCATTATATGGTTGTTGAATGTTAAAATCAGATCAAAGCACTCTGGTAAATATATTACTACTAAAAATTTAAGAAAATATATGATCTGGATTATTTTCAGCACGAAATGAGATCGGAGATATAATAAAGAAATGCACAGTGATATCGCAGATATTCAATAATATAACAAAAATGTATCATAGATGCAACCATAAACACAGATATACAGTGATACGTGATTTCTATTAATGAAATAAATGTACAAAGACTGTAAAGATACAGAGTGAAGGACTCGCTAGAATGGTGGCAACTTATCTCTGAGAAGAGATGTGATGGCTACTCGCATTCGCAAGAAGATGATTAAAATGAGCCTCTGAAGGCCTTTTTACAATAAGAGGGAATGCCAAAATTCCTAGACATCCAAAAACCTAACCCTAGGAGATGAAACGCCAAAAGTCATGTGGGCCCCGTTTGGGTAAGTGAGTACATCAACTTCCCGGGGTCGTAACTTTTGCATACGATCTCCATTTTAGGCGTGTGATAGCTCGTTAAAAATGTATCATCGAGGAGATTAATTTTGGGGGATCAATCATGCCTTTAGATATCATTAAGAACCTAGATCTCGAAAAACCTTCATTTGGACCCTCAAAATGGCCCCGAAAGTTAAAACCTGCTAAAAATAGTAAATTGTCAAAATTGCCAGAAAGTTGTTTTGAGCCATTTGGAAAAGGTGGGTGGCCACCGATATCCACCTAGATAAATCCTCCCTCCTTAGGAAGCAATGGTATCCATTGCGTTGAGTTCCCGAGGGAGAGGGAAAAGCGTTTGTTGAATCTGCATCTTGGTGAGCTGCTTTTTTTGTTGGAGACGTCACGTTGCTCAGTTTGTGGAAATATGTCATGAACCTATTGAGGTTGAGGCTATTCAACAAGTAGATATACATGAGAGGACGATGTTCTTATTTTGGTTAGAAGGTGCTTTGAGCAAGCCTGTAGTGGTTGCAATGTCCTTTTTTTCTCCTTTTGAACAGATTGTGAAGAAGCTAAATTTTGCAATATGAGACACTACCTTGTGGCACTTTTTAGGTGGAACAATAGTCGGAACTACCTCTGGTATTCTATAGAAATGACCCCCCAAAGTAACAATGACACTACGGGGTCGAGACTCATAAACAACATGGCGTCTCCACATATATGGTTGGCCCAAGAGAACATCACAGACATCCAGTGGGGAAACATCACATAATACCTCATCCTTGAAGGGTTGGATGTCGTATGACAATTGGCACTATTGGATGACATGGAGATCTCTTCCTTGTCGAAGCCACCTGATGGTGTATGGCTGCGGGTGTGGTGTTGTCGACAATCCTAACTGTTTGACGACCTCTGCTGAGATGAGGTTTTTTTGGCTTCCGCTATCAAAAATAAAATGCAGCGGGGTCCCCTTCACCCACATCTGTGAATGAAAAAGGAACTCCCCCTCTTCAGGATTTGTTGGTTCTTCTAGTTGAATAGCTGCGGTCATGACAATAGCAGTGGGGTCTACGCCAATGATCTGTCCTTTACCAGTCTTTTCAGAATTAGATTCTGAATCAGGGTTCGTCTCCTTGTCTTTGATCTCGACCACCAATGACTGTTTTGAGAGACATTCATCGGTGTTGTGCCAGGGGATTTTGTGGAAATCACACCATTTTTTGGTGTCCTTCTTTGTCTTCCCATGACCCTTCTTTTCCTGTGTCTTGGACTGGTTTTCGGGAGACTGTTTGTTAGGGCCATCCTTGTCATACTTTGGTTGTTGTGGACTTGTAGACCCAAACTCCCGTTTGTTCTGGTGCTTAAATTCCTGCTCAATTTTAACAACATATTGATAAGCAACACTGAGTGATGAGATATCCATAAAATCCATTTCAGTATGGATGTATCTGTGTAGAGCCCCACGGTATTTCAAAACCAAATGTCGCTCGGAGAATTTTATACCCAGCTTGGTGCGAAAGGTATGGAAGGTATTGGTGAACTCCGGAACTGCTTGGCCCCTCTCTTTCCGCAGTGTGTTCCATCTCATGTACTGGTTCTCATAGTTTCCAATAGGGTAATACTGTTCCTTTACCGCATCCACAAAAAAATCCCAAGTGGGATCAACCCCATGTATTCCAGACTCCTCTGTGGAAATTTTCTCCCAGTAAGTTTCCCACCAATGTTTGACATGAGGGAGAGATTTAAGGAGTGAGAAGGTGATATTTTCTTTGTCGGAAAAATTGTGAATAGAGAAATAACGTTCTAGCAGAGTTAACCATTTTTCTAGGGCTTCTGCATCTATCTGTCCTTCAAATACAAGAATATCAAAATTAACTTGTACCTTGAAAGGCGAGATACCTCCAAAGTGGTCTCTTAATGAAGATGTGCCTGATACTATTCGCAGGCGTTTAAGGATGTGGGAAAAATTCTCCATCATTTCGTCCCTCTTTCGCGTGAGAGCTTTCTCAAGCAACAGATTGATAGGATCGTCTGCTCCATCGTTTTTCTTTTCTTCCGCCATTGAGGGTTTCTTGGGTGTGCGAGAGTGATTGTCTTCAAGAGAGACAAGCTTGAGACCCAACTTTCTATACTCATACCTCGTTGGGGACATGCACTGAAAAATGATTAAGAGCAGTTTGCTTTGATACCACTGATCCAGATTATTTTTAGCACGAAATGAGATCGAAGATATAATAAAGAAATGCACAGTGATATCGCATATATTCAATAATATAACAGAAATGTATCAGAGATGAAACCATAAACACAGATATACAGTGATACACGATTTCTATTAATGAAAGAAATGTACAGAGACTGTAAAAATACAGAGTGAAAGACTCGCTAGAATGGTGGCAGCTTATCTCTGAGAAGAGATGTGACGGCTACTCGCATTCGC
>ML785842.1:62949-75152 GCA_009831015.1 Picea engelmannii | reverse complement strand
AATCCAAAAACCTAACCCTAGGAGATGAAGCGCCAAAAGTCATGTGGGCCCCGTTTGGGTAAGTGAGTACATCAACTTCCCGGGGTCGTAACTTTTGCATACGATCTCCATTTTAGGCGTGTGATAGCTCGTTGGAAAGGTATAATTGAGGATATTCATTTTGGGGTCTCAATCATGCCTTTTTCTATCATTTAGAACCTCTATTTCAAAAAAAAAATCATTTGGACCCTCAAAATGGCCCCAGAAGTTAAAACCTGCTAAAAATAGTAAATTGCCAAAATTGTCAGAAAGTTGTTTTGAGCCATTTGGAAAAGGTGGGTGGCCACTGATATCCACATGGATCAATATAACATCAACTACTTCTAATCATCATGCCTCCCTAGCCCACTTCCATCTTCCATCCATATCCTTCCTCTGTTGGACTATCCTAGAGCGTCAACTATATTTACCTAACTCTAGATAAAACCTGTAAGAGGAAGTGTCAACTACCTTGACCACGCTTCCCCAACATGCAACTAACAATCATCATAACACGTCTAGGGGAGTGTTATCTAACATCGTCCTCCCATGATTGCAGGTTTTGAGGAATACATAGTGGGAAATGCCTCCACCCCTCTTGATAGAACTAGGTTCAACACCCTATAATGGACTATATGGTGGCACGGTGTTGTTGGGATTTTGTCATCATATATTAAGTTTCAGGCAATCACACTACCTGAAAAACCTTCACTTGCCCACATGTCATAGAAATGCATTTAGATCAAGACAATTTAACATAGAATGATTCATACCATATTATTTCTCGATCATTGTTCACAACATCAACCATTTATTGTCATCATTCTTTAGCTATTTCATAACCCACTAATTTGTAGATTAGTTTATAACACCAACTCACACATATCCATACACTATTAACATGTAAATGCTTTTAACAATATCATTAACTCGGTATCCATGTACCAACATACTTAAATTTCAAAATTTTCAAGATAGAAATAGGTAGCATAATATCCATCATAAATCACATAACGATAAACATTTATAGTGTTTTCATTCACATAGGTCCATATGTTCAAAATTTAATGTCTCAAGTTAATAGTGTTCCCCAACTAATAAGCAAATAAATATATGACTAGGCCATAAGTAATTCTAGTTGTCTAAGTCAAAATAGGTCATTGCATACACCCATCCTTCGGGAAACATAGTGCTGAGGTGGTAAAAAAAGTGAGGTATGATCTCATCGTAAAGTCTCTGCATCCTCCCAAGTAGCAGATCTTAGGCTATACTTGTCCCACTAGACCTTAACTTGGTCTACCAAACTATTCCTTAGTTGTCAGACCCTACGGTCCAATATGTGTAACGGTTCGACCATGTTGTTTCCCATGTCCAAGACCTAGGATTCCTTCCAGTTTAGTCTGTGAGATCCATCAGCAACATAATGTTGTAGAAAATATACATGAAAAAAATCATGAGTTTTATGCAAGTGGGATGGAAGTATGAGGCGATAGGAAACGAGTTCAATTATCTCTTGGATTTTAAATGGTCCTATAAATCAAGGCGAAAAATTTGTCCCTTTCCCAAACCGAATTGTACTATTATTAGGCCTAATATGAATGAAAATCTAATCTCCCACTTTATAACTTCTGTCAGTTCTAGGTGCATCATCATAACTTTTCTGTCTATCCCGTACCTCCTTTAATCGTTGTCTAATCTGAATCACTTGTTCCTCCATCTCTTGAATCAATTCTGGAGCTACTGTCACCTGGTATTCTAACCTTTCCCAACCCAACAATGTCCTACATGGCTTTCCATATCAGGCTTGGTAAGGTGGCATTCTGATTGAGTTGTGAAAACTGTTAATATAGGATAACTCTACCAAAGGTAATTACTTCTCCCAATGGGTTTTATTATCCATAACATACATCCTAATCATGTATTCCATAAGCTGACTTACTCTTTCATTTTAACCATCTATTTCAGGCTGTTCTGTTGTGATTAAGTTCAACTGAGTCCGCATTGCTGACTGCAAATTTTTTCAAAACATCGATGTGAATCAAGAGTCCCTATCTAAAATGATCTTCTTGGGTAACCCATGCAGACAAATTACTTCACTTATAAATATGTGTGGGACATGACTGGCATCATAAGTTTCTCTAACTGGAATAAAGGGTGTGCTCTTGGTCATATTATCAACTATACCAAGAATGCAATTATGCCTCTGCGATGTGAGTGGAAGTCCCACAACAAAATACATAGAAATGACTTCTCACTTGGACATAGGAACATCATGAAGTTGTAGGATAATTGTTGGGTGATGGTGATCAACCTTTACTTGCTGACACTCAAGACACTTAGTGATTAAATGGAATACATCACACTTCATGCCTTCCCAGAAGAAAAGATTCTTCATGTCTGCATACATTTCCTTCACACATGTATACGCACAATAATGTGCTTTATGGGATTCCTTGAGTACGATTCTTCGAATATCCCCACCCTCTGGGATGCACATCCTTCCCTGATATCTCCACAATCCTTTTACTTCAAGGCTATATCCTTCAAAATTTGACTCTAATTGTCTGTTACTTTGGAGGATTGAAGTAACCTTTAAATACCAACTATATCCAAGAAGTTTCCCAAAGACTCACTCCCTCAAATTAATATTTAATGGCACCAAGGATAAGATATTTGGCTTTTTTCTCAGGGCATCCATGACTGCATTCTCCTTTCCCTTGATGTATGAAATTCCAAAATTGTACTCACTCATAAAATCACTCCATCGTCTTTGTCTGGCATTGATATCGATTGAGTGAAGAGATGAATTAATATTTCATGGTTTGTTTTGAGCTCAAAGCTTCACCCCACTAGATAATTCCTCCAAATCTTTAGATCTAGAATTACAGTTTCCAACTCTAAATCATGAGTAGCGTAAATATCCTCATGTTGCTTCAACTTTCTTGACGCATACACTATCACTCCCCCATCTTACATTAGCACAGACTCCAATCCTTTCTTTGATGCATTTGTGTAGACTATGAATTCTTTTTCCACATCTGACACTCTTAGATTTGGTGCATTAGTTAGTGATCTCTTAATATCTATGAATGCAATGCCACATTCATCTATCCACTCATACCTAAATCCCTTGCGATGAAAGGTGGTGATGGGATTTGAAATCTTCTAGAATCCTTCCACAAACCTTCAATAATAACCAACTAGCCCCATAAATCTTCTCACCTCATGTGAATTCCTTAGCACTAGCTAATCCATTATGGCCTTCACCTTTTCCAGGTTCATAGAAATTCCTTCTCCTGAAATGATATGACCCAAATAGTGAATCTCCTTCTAGAAGAAAGAGAACTTTGAAAACCTTCCATGCAACTTGTTCTCTCTAAGGCATGACAACACCACTCACAAGTGTTCCTACTGTTTTCTTTCATTCTTAGAATATATGGGGATATCATCAAGAAAGACCTGAAAAAAGTGGTATAAGTACTTTTGGACTACAACATTCATAAGGCTCATGAATACAGTTGGTGCATTGGTCAAACCAAAAGATACTACAATGAACTTCTAATGTCCAAACTAAGTTTGAAAGGAAGTTTTAGGAATATCTCCTTCCTTAATCCTTAACTGGTGATACCCTGATCATAGATAGATCTTTAAGAAATTTGTTTCCCCCTTCATATGATCAAAGAGATCATCTATCTGTGGTATTGGGTACCTATTCTTCATGGTAGAATGGTTCAAGTCCCTATAATATATACACATTTGAAAGGAACTGTCCTTCTTCTTGACAAATATTACCGGTGCACCACAAGGTGAGACATTGTGCCTTATCATCCATAAGTCAAGTAGTTCCTTCAACTACATATGGAACTCACAAAGTTATGGATCCGTCACCCTATATGGTGTCTTGTAAATTGGATCCGCACCGGGTTTTATCTTGATGGTAAAATCAATCTCCCTCTTAGGAGGCAATCCTGGTAACTCTTTCAGAAAAACATCCTTTTATTCCAAAAAAATTGGGTACTGATCTATAAAGGGTCCCTTCCCTTCATTGACTTCTTCCACTACATATAACTGGAAACCTTGAATCATGAAACATTTAACCTTCATTTTCTATATAAATTGTAGCGACACCTTCCTCCATATAACATAGATCTCTACTAACCTTCCTTCATCATCTATGTAAATCACCCTCTTCGTGAAACAATCTACTAAAGCTTGATGAGATTCTAACTAGTCCATACCAATGATTAGGTCATACATCCCTAGGGAAGTGATGTACACCTTCAACCTAGTAGTACACATTCCTAGGTTTACTAGACAATTATTAATGTTGGTTCCTACTGCTTGTTTTTCCCCCGAAGCCATCTTGACTTGTTTAAATTCACCGTTCTCGTAGGCTGCCAACCACAACTTTTTTAATGCACAAGGTGAAATGAAACTATCTGTAGCACCATAGTCAAATAAAATTTTAACGTTGACACGGTTTAGTGTACCTGACGACTCCACCACAATGGATTCATATTATACCTAGAGTTTATTAAGCATTGCATAAATATGGTGGCTACTTTCCCTTCCCATCGGGGTCTTTCCCTCTCTATGCACAAATCCTACTTGTAACTTTAGGCAGTCACACTGGTAATGAGGGCCTCCATGCCCCCAACAAGTAACATGAGGTGAAACCTACACACTTCTCTATAAAGGCCTATGAAATGAGCTCCTCCCCCTAGAACTCCTACCCCTACTAACTTCTCCTTGAGAAGGTTGTGGACTTTCCTGTGTCGTTGGTGATGAGTGGGATGTTGCACTCATTACCTTTGAAATACCTCTTGAAATATCTTTAGGTGCAACTCTATTGTCATAAGGAGGTGGCCTAGAGATTCTTCCCCTAGAGAAGGTATTAAGCTCCTTCCCCATGAATATAGGTTGTTTTGGAATAGCTAATCTCATACATTTGTTTAAACTCATATGCTCTTGTGCATAAAGATCACTTTGAACTGCTTCAATCATTGACGATGGTTTCCACATTTTCAACATGGCCCTTATCTTATGGTTTAACCCATAAAAAACATTTTTATTTTCATTGAGCAGTATCCATGTATGATACATACTTTACTAACTCCATGAAACCAGTTTCATACTTTTCCACAATTTTTTTCCCTAAATTAGAGCATGAAAGGATCCTACCTGTTGTTCTTCGTAATAAGATGGAAAATATTTTCTCTAGAATATTTTCTCAAAAATGTCCCAAGAGATGGTGTATGGAGTAAGGTGCAACTATCTCTCCATATTACCCCACCAGTTCAAGGAATTGTCTCTCAACTAAAAGATCGTTATCTTCGCCTTTGATGTGGAAGCATAGTGTTATGATCCAATTCCTTAACAATGATAAAAAACAATAATTACAGTTCACTTCGAGGGAGGAACCTCCTTTTACAATATGTAAACTTCTGAATACAATAATATATGAGATAAGATGATACTAATACTATATCTTCTTGATATATATAGGAGACAAAGGGGTACAATTATGATGAAAGGGTGCAATGAACGGTTCTATTACATCTACTAGAAATGAAATAATTCAATATCTAGGGCTTAATAAGGGGTTTTATACATGACATGGGGCTTTGTATTGGGCTTAACATCCCCCTCCCCTTCAATTTTTTTTTTCCCTCAACACTTGACTAACCACGAGTGCTTCTGCATGAAGAAGTCATCTTCCCATGTTGCCTCTTCCACTAGTAGGTTCTGCCATTTGACAAGGTACTTTGTAATTACTCAATTTCTCAACTACTTAATTCTTGTTTCAAGGATTGTTTTTAGATATAGTATGAATTTTCCTTCTTCATTGATCTCTGGTAAAACAATTTGGACTAGGATCTTGTTGTTGATGACCTTCTTTAAGCAAGACACATGGAAGACTGGATAAACACGTGAATATGGAGGCAACTCCAATTTGTAAGCCATACTTCCAATCCTTTGAAAAACCTTATAGGGGATATAATATTTGGGTTCTATTTTATTTTCCTTATTTTTTTTTCTTAAGGTACATTTTCTTGTATGGTTGTATCCTTAGAAATACCCAATGCCCCACTTCAAATTCCCTTTCACTGTGATGTTGATATGCTTGTTGTTTCATCCTATTTTGTGCCATAAGCAAGTTGTCCTTCAATAGTTTGAGGACCTCTTGTTGGTTCCATATTTGGTCCTCCATTTCTTGAACCTTTGTATTCCCTTTCAAGGGTGATGTGATGGATGGAGGATGATATCCACAAAGTGCCAGAAATGGGGACATTTTTTTTTATGTATGGAAGGATGTGTTGTATCACCATTCTGCCAAGGTAAACCACTTGACCCATTGTGTTTGTTTATTGCATGCAAAGTAACAAAGATATCCTTCTATAAATTTAATCACAATCTCATTTTTTCCATTGGATTGAGTGTGGTAAGATGAGCTATGAGCCAATTGAGTACCCAAACAAGAAAATAATCCAGTCCAAAAATTTCTCGTGAAAATTGGATATCTGTCACTTACAATAATCTTGGGGACTCCATGTATATTTTGAATTTTTTCCATGAATGTCATGTCTATTTCAATTTCTTTAAAAGCATGAGAAAGAGATAAAAAAAATGGGCATACTTTGTTAGTTGATCCACTACTACCATGATGACAATATTTCCTTCGGATTTGGGTAAAACTGTAATAAAATCCATTGAAACTTGTTCCCAACGTTTTCTTGGTATATATAATAGTTGTAGGATACCTAGAGTCTTGATTCTCTCTCCCTTATTCTGTTGGAAGACCAAACATTTAGACACAAAATTTTGAACATCATTTTTAAGACCTTCCTAGAAAACATCCTTCTTGATCTTGTGGTATGTTTTCAAGAATCCTAAATATCCCCCTATAGGAGAAGTGTGCAATTCCACAAGGAACTTTTGTTTGAGTTGGGAGTTCTTACATAAATATAGGTAATCGTGATACCATAGAAAATCATTCCTCCATAAAAAATTATCTATTGAACTAGGGTCCTCATGCATTTGTTGAATGATATTGCATACCTTTTGATCTTTCTTCCATTATATCCTTTCTTCTTCCACCCTATAATATTGCGGAATATAAATAACACATAGTAAGCCTTTTGTTTCTTCTTATTTCCTTGAAAGGGCATCTTCCACAACATTATTTTTTCCTCTTTTGTAGATAATTTCAAAGTCATAACCCAACATCTTTGAAACCCATTTTTGTTTCTCTTCTGAATACATTCACTTCTCCAAGAAGTACTTCAAACTATCATGGTCTATTTTTACTTTGAAGTGTCTTCCTATTAGGTAAGGGAACCATTTCTAAACTCCATGTAAAATGACCAACATTTATTTTTCATAAATGGGTTTGAATAAGTTTTTTCCTTTAAGTTTTCTACTTTCAAATTCAATGGGCCATCCTTCTTGCATTAAAACTGCACCAATTCCATGGACTAAGGCATGACACTCCACAATAAATATTTTTGTAAAGTTAGGTTTGGCCAAGAGGAGAGTTGTACACATAACCTCCTTAAGTTTTTCAAAATCTTTGGTTGCTTCTTCGGTCCAAGAAAATGCTTGTCTTTAATAATGTTATTATATGTGTTGTTATTTGACTATAGTTATTGACAAACTTGCGGTAATATCTTGTTGATCCTAAGAATCCTCTAAGTTTCTTCAAGGTTTTGGGAATTGGCCATTCCCTCATAGCTTTAGTTTTGTTAGGTTTCACTTTTACACCTTCATGAGATACAATATAATATAACCCAAATATTCCACTTCTTGAACCCCCAAAGGCACACTTGGAAGGATTTGCATAAAGTTGTTTTTCTTCCAATAGTTGTAATACTCTATCAACATGTTGTACATGATCTTCCTAAGATTTGTTGTAGATTAGTATGTCATCAAAAAATACTAACACAAATTTTATAAGGAAGGGATTAAAAATAGAATTCATCATTCTGATTTGATGATATCTGGAACAAAGATCCAACTTAGTAAAGAATTGTGCTCCATGCAGTTCATCTAATAATTCATCAACAACAGGGATAGGAAAGTTATCTTTCATGTTCATTTTGTTTAGTTGTCTATAATATGGACACATACACCATGAAACATCTTTTATTTGTAACAAACACCACTGATGAAGAAAATTAACTTTGGCTATGTTGAATGATGCTAGCCTCTAACATTTCCTGGATCATGTGCTCAATCTCACTCTTCTGTGCATATGGATACCTCTAAGGAATAATGTTAGGTGGTACACTTCCTTTTTGCAAATGAATAGCATGGTAATGATCCCGATCAGGTGGAAAAGTCTTAGGAATTTCACCAAATACCTTGGAATGATTGTTGATAATTATTTGGAGATCTGATGGAGCATGGGATATAGATGTTTGAACATCAAGTGAGCACAATTGTGCAATTACACCATGGTGTCCCTTTTTGAGTAATTTTTCCATGCTATTAGAGATTATCACTTTAGAGGGTTTCCCTTGGATACCTATAAGCTCAATTTCCTTTCCATCTGAGGAAATTTCATGAAAATATATTGAAAAGTAAATGTCACTATTCCCAATGATTGTAAGCATTGGACCCCTAATACAAAATCATCACCTCCCATTTGGATGGAAATAATGGGAGTATCCACAAAATAATCCCCCATGGTGATCTTAATACTATTCCGTTTCCATGAACAATTTACGATACCTCCATATGCAATCATTACTTGAAACTCTGGTGCGAGATATACAAAGCAATTGAGATATTTTTCTACCTTCTAATTAATGAAATTATGGGTATTGCCAGAATCAATAAATACAATTAACTTATTATTTTTTATGTATCCCTGTATATTGAGGGTTTGTGGAGTATTGATTCCATCCAATGAATGACAATATATCATTAGAGTAGTCTCTTCTATATCTAGATCTTGTGGTGGTTCCAATTCCTAATCTTCTTCCTCTTCATAGTCGATGTAGAATAATTTCTTCTCACTGCATTTATTCCCCTCACTATACTTGTTGTCAAAATTGAAACATAATCCTTTTTCTCTTCTTTCATCCATTTGTTGAGGTGTTAACCTTGTTGGTTGAGGGGCACTTGTCTTATGAACCCCAAAATGATCTCTTCTCCTTCTGTGTGAAACAATGGTAGAATTGTGTGTATCGTTATTCTTGGCTTGAATATGATGAGCATATTTCATAACTTCCATAACATTTTTAGTGTGTCTTAAGAAAATCTCATGTTTAATGTCCTCTTTTAATCCACCCATGTAAACTTTCAAACATTTTTCATCACTTATGTCATCCACCCTTGTGGCCAATACCTAAAATTATGAATTATAATCTTCAATATCCTCTAGTGTTTGATTCTTTTCAATTGACTGAAGTAGTCATGTTCCCAAAATTTCCCATATTGTGATTCTAATTTCCTTGTAAATAAACCCCAAGTATAATGATAAAAAGGGGGTTGAATTTTTACTATCCATTGGCACCATCCTTAATATTCTGTAGTTCAAAATATTTCTTTATTTGGTTTACTTAGGTAAAGACCTTTGTTCCATCAAACTGCTTTAATTCAATCTTGGGAAGGTTGAATTTAGGACCCCCACCATAATTAACTCCACTATTAGAGTTAAATCCACTTAATAATTTCTTATTTTCAGTAGGTTGTTCAACATGACTACTACCTTTATTTTCATGGGTTCCTAGAATTTTGATATCTTCTTTAGGGATTTTTTCATCTAGTTTCTAAATGATCAAAGAAGACATGGAATTTTGCAATTCCTTCATAGATTTTTGTATTCCTTCCTTATTTTCATCCATCTTCTTTTTCATGTCATTATTATTTTCTTCCATATTATTTTCCATTTCTTCCATATTTCTTTTTATGTCATTATTATTCTCATTCATCTTCTTATCCATCTTGTTTTCCATTTCAATGATCCTCTTTTCCATCTCATGATAAATCTCGTCGATTTCATCTTAAATCATGGTTGAACTTTCTGTAGGTTTAGTTGGTGAAGTAAATTTTGGAGGATCCTTTGGAGCCATGTAAGAAAATAATAATTCTAGTCTTTCCCCTCTTTATTATAAATTTTGAATCACAAAAAATAGATATTCCATTAAAAAGTTATGACAATTGTAAGTTATGTACCCTTTTAGCCCTTAATTTGGAGTATGTCCTCCTGGCTAACCTTCCTTTTGATGTATTTCTGAAACTTTGTCCCCTTTGAGTCTAAACCTTTGACCTGTAGTACTATGAAATGTCTTATCTTCCATGCCATAGTTATGATCAAAATTGGATGTGCCAAGTGGAAGTTAGGGTAACTTCCCCACAACTTATCGAGTTTTATCCTTTCCAGGAGAGAGGACATGTACAACGTTCCTTGCAAAAAATATTTGATATCCAAATATGAAAATTATAAAATAAATACTACAAAATGTTCTCTTTCCAATGAAACCAGTCTCACTAAATTTGGATCCTCTCTGAAGAATATTTGACTATTTTACCCATAACACATGTTTTAGACTAGTTAATAGGACCAGTCAGATACCCTATCTTCCACATGGTGTATCTCTAAATGTATGAAGATATATAATATGGAATATTTACCACAAATACCTTGATATGTCCTCTAAATAACCTCCAAATTTCACAGTCTGAGTCGTCCCATAAAAACGTTATAGAAAAAATGCTAAGATGACTTTCTTAGAGAAGAAAAATCCTAGGATTAATGATCTCTGATACCAAATGTTATGATCCAACTCCTTAACAATGATAAAAAATCAATAATTACAATACACTTTGAGGGGGAAACCCCCTTTTATAATATTTACACTTCAAAATATGAGATAAGATGATCCTTATCTCATATAATAAGATATGAGATAAGATGATCCTAATACTAGATCTCCTTGATATATATAAGAGACAAAGGGGTACAAATATGATGAAAGGGTGCAACAAAGAGCTATAGCTAACCTACTATAAATGTAATAATTCAATATCTATGGATTAATAAGGGGTTTTATACATAACATGGGGCTTTATCTAGGGCTTAAAACATAGTCTCTTGAGGAAAAACATCTCATCATTCCTTCCAACCATGCCTCTACACACTCAATTGTGAGACCCACGACAAAATATGGGAGTTTGATTTTATGTAGTTCTCTAGTGTTGTCCCTCAGTGGAGGTCCTCTCTCCGAGTCTCTCGACCCTTCAAGGTTACCCACCCTGGATGGTGGGGTATCCACTTCCATGTCTATTGACTAGCATCCCTTTAGTGTCTCATTAATAGCCTCTAAAGAGCACAATATGAGAGGTAGTTTGGGCGATGGAAATAACACCACTGACATCGATGGTCCTTGTGATGATGCCCCCCCACCTCGATTTCCTTGAGTTCCAACCACTCTAAATACTGAACCTACATTCAAACCAAATGTTTATTAGAGAAGAGTTAGAGAATTCTAGGTTGTACTCAATTTTATACTTGCAAATGTAAGGTTAGGCATGAGTTTATTTATACTTGTATGTAAAGAGATATTACTCCCATAAGGTAAGTGGCTTAGGTCAAGGTTAAAGCATACAATCTTGGTATCTTTCTATATGTATCATGTTGTCTCTCTTACCTTGCTAGCTACGCTAAAACTATGGTTCACTCACCAATTACTTTAATCGACCTCTTTAATCAAGTGTATAACCCTTCCCTATAATACTTTATACCCTTATAGAGCTTATATATTTATGTAATTAATCTCTTATAATTAGTCATAAATCCCTCTCATATCTAATTGATTAATCATGCATTAACATTGTCAAATTACAATGTGAATCTAATTATTGCATTAACTACCATTAGTCTAATTATTCAAATAATTTATTCAATATGTTAGTTATCTAATAATATATTATATATTTAAACTTTAAAATAAATATTTTGAGAAATAATGTATATTTTATATTATACAAATCCCTTATATATAACCCTATATAATATTTAAATTATATAAACATATAACTTATTTTATTATATTTCCCTATTTTTTACATTAGATATAATTACATTTTAATTGTAACCATATTTTCACACACACACACACACATATATATATATATATAATTAAAAAAATAATAATTATAAATAAATAAATAAATAAAAT
>ML785842.1:49051-62564 GCA_009831015.1 Picea engelmannii | reverse complement strand
AAAAAAAAAAAAATCAAATAAGGTTAGGAATCGTGGGATCTCGCATAAGGTCTATGTGCCTCCATCTCCCTCACACCTAAAATCATAATAATAATAATAATAATAATTCCCTCAAACCCTCCCCCCCCTCGCTCACACTTCTCATTTCACTCTATCTCAACCGTCTCTTCCTCTCCAATTGTGGGCCGAAAGTTTTAGGGTACGACCCTGGCTCCATGGTTGGATGCTTGGAGTCATGGCCCTTCATTTTGTAGGTAAAACCCCTCGTCATCTAGAACCTTCACATTTCATAAGGCATTCTTGATGATGAAGCAACCCATCGGTTTAGAATCCCATCATAATGTTTCTCGGCAAGCTCTGTCGTCGACGAAATGCAACGAAGATACATAAGCTTGGGCCTCGGTTTCTTGAAAATATTCAAATTCTGTATGGAGGAGGATTCCCTTCCAATACCATTGATTCTCATCTTGTTTCTTCCCGTGTTGAGCAGATTCTCCCACTCTCTATTGAAGGAAATCGTTAGGGAATTGGCTCTAGCTCTCAGCAATTCCAGGTCTGCATCGATGTTGTTCTGCACCCCATGCCATCCCTTCGAAACAAAGGAGAAGGAATTCTCAACATTGTTGGAATGAAAAGGGATCGAACTCGGTTCCATGGTCAGTGGCCCAAACGACACAACCATGGATTCAAGGCCAAAGTATTTCTCTAGCTCAACACTTGGGCAACCTGGCTTGGCTAAACTTTTGGTGGTGGTTTGAGAGGGTTTCTATATTAGAAAGTTCATTGGAAGAGGCCGATTAATATAGCACTCTCGCTAGGGTTGCTACACATCATATTGCATGGTTTTGCTTAGTTGTCTACCCTCACTACTGTTTGATAAGAAGAAGAGATACGTACTTGTTATTAGGTTTTCTTCATTGTTGGTTTTTCTCTTATGAATAGATCTTGTTCATGATTGTATTTTGTTATCAGAAATATTCTCTCTAAGGAAAGTTGGTTGGGTTTTTACTCGAGATTGGGGTTTTCCTAGGATAAATATTTGTCTCTTCTTGTGCTTTTCTATATACTTATAGATCTTTCTTATATTTTCAGTATATGGTTGTTGAATGTTAAAAGAAGATCAATGTACTCTGGTAAATATAGGACTACTAAAAATTTAAGAAAATATAACATCAACTACTTCTAATCATCATGCCTCCCTAACCTACTTCCATCTTCCATCCCTATCCTTCCTCTTTTGGATTAGCCTGGAGCGTCAACTATATTTACCTAACTCTAGATAGAACATGTAAGAGAAAGTGTCAATTACCTTGACCACGCTTCCCCAACATGCAACTGACAGTCATTGTCACATGTCTATGGGAGCGTGATCTAACATCATCCTCCCATGATTTCAAGTTTTGAGGGATACACAGTGGGAAATGCCTCCACCCCTCCTGATAGAACTAGGGTCAACACCCCATCATGGACTATATGGTGGAACGATGTTGTTGGGATTTTGTCATGATATATTAAGTTTCAGGCAGTCACACTACCTGAAAAACCTGCACTTGCCCACATGTCATAGAAATGTATATAGATCAATACAATTTAACATAGAATGATTCATACCATATTAATTTTTGGTCGGTGTTCACGACATCAACCGTTTATTGTCATCATTCTTTGGCTATTTCATAACCTGCTAATCTACAGATTAGTTTATAACAAAAAATCACACATATCCATACACTATTAACATGTAAATTCTTTTAACCATATCATTAACTCGATATCCATGTACCAACATCCTTAAATTTCAAAATTTTCAAGATAGAAATAGGTAGCATAATATCCATCTTAAATCACATAACGATAAAAATTTATAGTGTTTATATTCACATAGCTCCATATGTTCAAAATTTAATGTTTCAAGTTAATAATGTTCCACAACTAATAAGCAAATAAAGATACAACTAGGCCATAAGTAATTCTAGTTGTCTAAGTCAAAATGGGTCAATGCATACACCCATCCTTTGGGAAACATAGTCTTGAGGTGGTAAAAAAGGTGAGGGATGATATCATTGTAAAGTATCTGGATCCTCCCAAGTAGAAGATCCTAGGATATACTTGTCCCACTCGACCTTAACTTGGTCTACCAAACTATTCCTTAGTTTTCGTACCCTACGGTCCAATATGCATAACAATTCGACCATGTTGTTTCCCGCATCCAAGACCTGGGATTCCTTCCAGTTTAGTTTGTGAGATCCATCAACAACATAATGTTGTAGAAAAGATACATGAAAAACATCATGATTTTTATGCAAGTGGGATGGAAGTACAAGGTGATAGGAAATGAGTTCAATTTTATCTTGGATTTTAAATGGTCCTATAAATCGAGGCGACAAATTTATCCCTTTCCCAAATCGAATGGTACTCTTATTAGGCCTAATATCAATGAAAACCTAATCTTCCACTTTATAACTTTTTTCATTTCTAGGTGCATCATCATAACTTGTTTTTCTATCTCGCACCTCCTTTAATGGTTATCTAATCTGAATCACCTGCTCCTCCATCTCTTGAATCAATTCTGGAGCTAATATCACTTGGTATTCTAACCTTTCCCAACTCAATGGTGTCCTACATGGCCTTCCATACAGGGCTTGATAAGGTGTCATTCTGATTGAGTTGTGAAAAATGTTAATGTAGGAGAACTCTACCAAAGTTAAGTACTTCCAGGGATGATTTTAAGGATGGAAATTTATTTTAAAATGTAGAAACCTTAGTGAATCTTACTAATCCCTAATATACCAACTATAAATGTTTGGCGATATTTTTGTAAAAATATTCAAATTTCTAAGGATTTTGTATAGTTTGTATAAAGTTTTGGCGATTTTTAAGTTAAAATAATTTTATCCTATAAAATTTGGGTGAATCATTTTTAGAATAACGAATATGTTTTTGGGAAAAACCATGGAAAATTATCCCATGTGCGAAATTTATCCCCTAAAATCATCCCTAAACTATAATTCTCCCAATGGGTTTTATTATCTATAACATATATCCTAAGCATGTCTTCCATAACCTGACTTACTCTTTCAGTTTGACCATTTATTTCATGATGTTATGTCGTGCTTAAGTTCAACTGAGTCCCCATTATTGACTGCAAATTTGTCCAAAACATCGATGTGAATAAAGAGTCCCTATCTAAAATGATCTTCTTGGTTAACCCATGAAGACGAATGACTTCACTTATAAAAATGTGTGTCAAATAAGTGACATCATAAGTTTCTCTAGTTGGAATAAAGGGTGCGCTCTTGGTCAAATTATCAACTATAACAAGAATGGAATTTTGATTCTGCAATGTGAGTGGCAGTCCCACAAAAAAATCCATAGAAATGACTTCCCACTTGGACATAGGAACATCATGCAGTTGTAGGAGACTTGCTAGGTGACAGTGATAAACCTTTACTTGATGACACTCAAGACACTTAGTGATTAAATGGACTACATCACACTTCATGCCTGCCCAAAATAAAAGATTCTTCGTGTCTACATACATTTCCTTTACACCTGGATGTGCATAGTGTGGGAGTCCTTGAGTATGATGCTTTGAATATCCCCAGCCTCGGGGATGTACATCCTTCCCTGATATCTCAACAATCCTTCTGCTTCAAGGCTATATCCTTCAAAATTTGACTCTAACTGTCTGTCACTTTGGAGGGTTGAAGTAACCTTTAAATACCAACTATATTCAAGAAGTTTCCCGAAGACTCACTCCCTAAAATTAATATTTAATGGAACCAAGGAGAATATATGTGACCTTCTGCTCAAGGAATCCACAAGCACATTCTCCTTTCCCTTGGTGTATGAAATTCCAAAATCGTACTCACTCATAAACTCACTCCATCACCTTTTTCTGTCATTGATATCCATTTGAGTGAAGAGATGATTTAATATTTCATGGTCTGTTTTGAGCTCAAAGCTTCACCCCACTAGATAATTCCTCCAAAGCTTTAGATATAGCATTACAGTTTCCAACTCTAAATCACGAGTAGCGTAAATCTCCTCATGTTTCTTCAAGTTTCTTGACACATACGTTATCACTCCCCTGTCTTGCATTAACACAGACCCCAATCCTTGCTTCGATGCATTCGTGTAGAATGTGAAGTATTTTTGCACATCCGACAGTCGTAGATTTGGTGCACTAGTTATTAACCTCTTAATATCTATGAATGCAATGGTGCATTCATCTGTCCACTCATACATGACCCCCTTGCGATGCAAGGTGGTGATGGGATTTTCAATATTCAAGAATCCTTCCACAAACCTTATATAATAACTAGATATCCCCATAAATCTTCTCACCTCATGAGAATTCCTTGGCACTAGCCAATCCATTATGGCCTTCACCATTTCCAGGTTCATAGAAATTCCTTCTCCATAAATGATATGACCCAGATAGTGAATCTCCTTCTTGAAGAGAGAGAACGTTGACAACCTTTGATACAACTTGTTCTCTCTAAGGCATGACAACACCACTCACAAGTGTTCCTCGTGTTTTGTTTCATTCTTGAAATATATGAGGATATCATCAAGAAATACCTAAAAAAATTGGTATAAGTACTTTTGGAATACAACATTCATAAGGCTCATGAATACAGTTGGTGCATTGGTCAAACCAAAAGACACTACAATGAACTTCTAATGTCCAAAATGAGTTCGAAAGGAAGTTTTAGGAATATCACCTTCCTTAATCCTTAATTGGTGATACCCTGATCGTAGATAAATCTTTGAGAAAATTGTTGTCCCATTCATATGATCAAAGAGATAATCTATCTGCGGTATTGGGTACCTATTCTTCATTGTAGCATGGTTCAAGTCCCTATAATATATATACAATCAAAAGGAACCATCCTTCTTGTTGACAGATATTACTGGTGCACCCCAAGTTGAAACACTGGGCCTTATCATCCCTAAGTCAAGTAGTTCCTTCAACTACATATGAAACTCACAAAGTTATGGAGCCGTCACTCTATATGGTGTCTTGTAAATTGTCTCCACACCAATTTTTATCTTGATTGTAAAATCAATCTCCCTCTTAGGAGGAAATCCTGGTAACTCTTTCAGAAAAACATCCTTATATTCCAACAAAATTGGCTATTGATCTATAAAGGGTCCCTTCCCTTCATTGACTGCTTCCACTACATATAATTGACAACCTTGACTCATGCAACATTTAGCCTTCATTTTCAATATAAAGTGTGGTGTTATCTCCTTCCATATACCATAGATCTCTACTAACCTTCCTTCATCATCTATGAAAATCACCGTCTTCACGAAACAATCTACTAATGTTGGATGAGATTATAACTAGTCCATCACAATTATTAGGTCATACGTCCCTAGGGAAGTGACGTACACCTTCAACCTAGTAGTGCACATTCCCAGGTTTACTAGAGAATTATTAATGCTAGGTCCTACTGCTTGTTTTCCCCCCGAAATCCATCTCGACTTGTTTAAATTCATCATGCTCATAGGTTGCCAAACCACTCTTTTTTAATGCGCAAGGTGAAATGAAACTATCTGTAGCACCAGAGTCAAATAAAATTTTAACATTGACATGATTTAGTGTACCCGACGAAACCACCACAATGGATTGATGTTATACCTGGAGTTTATTAACAATTGCATAAATCTGGTGGATACTTTCCCTTCCCATCAGAGCCTTTCCCTCTCTATGCACAAATCCTACTTTTGACTTTGGGAAGTCGTGCTGGTAATGAGGTCATCCATTCCCCCACCAAGTAACGTGAGGTGGAACCTACACACTTCTCTATGAATACCTCTGAAATGAGTTTCTTCCCCGAGAACCCCTAACCCTACTAACTTCTCCCTGAGAAGGTTGTGGAATTTCCTGTGTTGTTGGTGATGAGTTGGATGTTGCACTCATTACCTTTGAAATACCTCTTGAAACCTGTTTAGGTGCAACTCTATTGTCATGAGGAGGTGGCCTAGAGATTCCTCCCCCGGAGAAGGTATTAAGCTCCTTCCCCACGAATATAGGTTTTTGTGGAATAGATAATCTCATACATTTGTTTAAACTCATATGCTCTTGTGCATAAAGATCACTTTCAACTGCTTCTGTCATTGACGATGGTTTCCACATTTGCAACATGGCCCTTATCTTAGGGTTTAACCCATACAAAAAAACATTTTTCTTGTCATTGATTGGTATCCATGTATGATACATACTTTACTAACTCCATGAACCTGATTTCGTACTCTTCCATAATTTTGTTTCCTTGAATTAGAGCATGAAATGCTCCTACCTGTTGTTCTTCATAATAAGATGGAAAATATTTTCTATAGAAGATTTCCTCAAAAATCTACCAAGGGATGGTGTCTGGAGTAAGGTGCAACTGTCTCTCCATATTACCCCACCAGTTCAAGGCATTGTCTCTCAATTGAAATATCGTTATCTTTACCTTTTATGTGGAAGCATAGTATTATGATCCAATGCCTTAACAATGATAAAAATCAATAATTACAATTCACTTCGAGGGGGGAACCTCTGTTTACAATATGTCCACTTCAGAATAAAATAATATATGAGATAGGATGATCCTAGTACTATATCTCATTGATAGGAGACAAAGGGGTATATATCTCATATATAGGAGACAATAGGGTATAATTATGATGAAAGGGTGCAATGAAGGGTTCTAGCAGACCTACTAGAAATGAAATAATTCAATATCTAGGGATTAATAAGGGGTTTTATACATGACATGGGGCTTTGTTTGAGGCTTAACATTCCCGTCCCCTTCAAACAAGTTTTTTCCTCAACACTTGACTAACCATGAGTGCTTATGCACGAATAACTCATCTTCCCATGTTGCCTCTTCCACTAGTAGGTTCTCCCATTTGACGAGGTACTTTGTAATTGCTCAATTTCTGAGCTACTTAATTATTGTTTCAAGGATTCTTTCTAGATCTAGTATGATTTTTCCTTCTTCATTGATCTATGGTAAAACAATTTGGACTAGAATCTTGTTGTCGATGACCTTCTTTAAGCAAGACACATGGAAGACTGGATAAACACGTGAATATGGAGGCAACTCCAATTTGTAAGCCATACTTCCAATCCTTTGAAAAACTTTATAGGGGATATAATATTTGGGTGATAATTTATTTTGATTTTTTTTTCCTTGAGGTACATTTTTTTGTATGGTTGTATCCTTAGAAATACCTAATCCCCCACTTGAAATTCCCTTTCACTGTGATGTTGATATGCTTGTTGTTTGATCCTATTTTGTGCCATAAGCAAGTTGTCCTTCAATAGTTTGAGGACCTCTTGTTGGTTCCCTATGCGGTCCTCCATTGCTTGAACCTTTTTATTCCCTTTCAAGGGTGATGTGATGGATGGAGGATGATATCCAAAAAGTGCCAGAAATGGGGACATTTGTTTTATGTATGGAAGGATGTGTTATATCACCATTCTGCCAAGGGAAACCACTTGACCCATTGTGTTTATTTATTGCATGAAAAGTAACAAAGATATCCTTCTAGATATTTATTCACAATCTCAGTTTTCCCACTGGATTGAGTGTGGTAAGATGAGCTATGAGCCAATTGAGTACCAAAATAAGAAAATAATTCGGTCCAAAAATTTCCCGTGAAAATTGGATCTCTGTCACTTACAATAATCTTGGGGACTCGATGTATATTTTGAATTATTTCCATGAATTTCATGTCTAATGTACTTTCTTTAAAATCATGAGGAAGAGAGAAAAAATGGGCATACTTTGATAGTTGACCCACTACTATCATGATGACAATATTTCCATCGGATTTGGGTAAACCTGTAATAAAATCCATTGAAACTTCTTACCAATGTTTTCTTGGTATAGATAATGGTTGTAGGAGACCTGGAGTCTTGATTGTCTCTCACTTATTATGTTGGAAGACCAAACATTCAGACACAAAAGTTTGAACATCATTTTTAAGACCTTCCTAGAAAACATCCTTCTTGATCTTGTGGTATGTTTTCAAGAATCCTGAATGTCCCCCTATAGGAGAAGTGTGCAATTACATAAGGACCTTTTGTTTGAGTTGGGAGTTATTACATAAATATAGGCAATCATGATACCATAGAAAATCATTCTTCCATACATAATTATCTACTGAACTAGGGTCCTCATGCATTTCTTGAATGATATTGCATACCTTTTTATATTGCTTCCATTCTATCCTTTCTTCTTCCACCCAATCATATTGCGGAATAGAAATAACACATAGTAAGCCTTTTGTTTCTTCTTCTTTCCTGGAAAGGGAATCTGCCACAACATTATTTTTTCCTTTTTTGTATATAATTTCAAATTCATAACCCAACATCTGTGTAACCCATTTTTGTTTCTCTTTTGAATACATTCACTTCTCCAATAAGTACTTCAAACTATCATGATCTATTTTTACTTTGAAGTGTCTTCCTGTTAGGTAAGGGAACCATTTCTGAACTCCATGTAGTATGGCCAACATTTATTTTTCATAAATGGGTTTGAATAAGTTTTTTCGTTTAAGTTTTATACTTTCAAAGTCAAGGGGGCCTTCCTTCTTGCATTAAAACTGCACCAATTCCATGGCCCAAGGCATCACACTCCACTATAAATATTTTTGTAAAGTTAGGTGTGGCCAAGACAGGAGTTGTGCACATAGCCTCCTTAAGTTTTTCAAAATCTTTGGTTTCTTCTTCGGTCCAAGAAAATGATTTTGTATTTAATAATGCTATTATGTGTGTTGCTATTTTACTATAGTTCTTGACAAACTTGTGATAATATCCTATCGATCCTAAGAATCCTCTAAGTTTATTCAATGTTTTTGGAATTGGTCATTCCCTCATAGCTTTAATTTTGTTAGGTTCCACTTTTACATCTTCATGAGATACAATATAATATAACCCAAATATTCCACTTCTTGAACCCCAAAGGCACACTTGGAAGGATTTTCATAAAGTTGTTTGTCTTCCAATAGTTGTAATACTATATAAACATGTTGTACATGCTCTTCCCAATATTTGTTGTATATTAGTATGTCATCAAAAAATACTAACACAAATTTTTATAAGGAAGGGCTTACAAATAGAATTCATCAAGCTTTGAAATATTCAAGGTTCATTAGTAAGACAAAATGGTATAACCAAAAACTCATAATGACCGTCATGTGTTCTAAAATTTGTTTTAGGAATGTCTTGCCTCATTCTAATTTGATGATATCTCGAACGAAGATCCAAATTAGTAAAGAATTTTGCTCCATGAAATTGATCTAATAATTCATCAACAACAGTGATACGAAAGTTATCTTTCATGGTCATTTTGTTTAGTTTTCTATAATATGGACACATACACCATGAACCATATTTTCTTTGTAACCAACACCACTGGTGAAGAGAATTAACTTTGTCTATGTTGAATGATGCTAGCATCTAACGTTTCTTGTATCATGCGCTCAATCTCACTCTTCTATGCATATGGATACCTGTAAGGAATAATGTTAGGTGGTACACTTCCTGGTTGCAAATGAATAGCATGGTAATGATCTTGATGAGGTGCAAGATTCTTAGGCATTTCACCAAATACCTTGGAATGATTGTTGATAATTATTTGGAGATCTGATGGAGCATGGGATATATATGTTTGAACATCAAGTGAGAACAATTGTGAAATTATACCATGGTGTCCCTTTTTGAGTAATTTTTCCATGCTATTAGAGCTTATCACTTTAGAGGGTTTCCCTTGGATACCTATAAGCTGAATTTCCTTTCCATCTGAGGAAAATTTCATGAAAATATCTTGAAAATTAAATGTCACTATTCCCAATGATTGTAACCATTGGACCCCTAATACAACACCAATACCTCCCATTTGGATGGAAATAATGGGACTATCCACAAAATAATCCACCATGTTGAGTTTAATACTATGGAATTTCCCTGAACAATTTACGGTACCTCCATCTACAATCATTACTTGAAACTCCGGTGCAAGATATACAAAGAAATTGAGATATTTTTCTACCTTCTAATTAATGAAAGTATGGGTACTACCAGAATAAAAAATACAGTTACCTTATTCTTTTTTATGTATCCTTGTATCTTGAGGGTTTGTGGAGTATTGATGCCAACCAATGCATGAAAATATATTGTTAGAGTAGTCTCTTCTATATCTGGATCTTCTGGTGGTTCCAATTCCTAATCTTCTTCCTCTTCATAGTCTATGTAGAATAATTTATTCTCACTGCATTTATTCCCCTCACTATACTTGTTGTCACAATTGAAACATAATCCTTTTTCTCTTTTTTCATTCATTTTTTGAGGTGTTAACCCTGTTGCTTGAGGGACACTTGTCTTATGAACCCCAAAATGATCTCTTCTCCTTGTGTGTTCAATGATGGTATAATTGTGCGTATCCATATTCTTGGCTTAAATATGGAGAGGATATTGCATAACTTCCATAACATTTTTAGTGTGTCTTAAAAAAATATCATTTTTAATGTCCTCTTTTAATCCACCCATGTAAGCTTGCAACAATTGTTCATCACTTATGTCATCCACTCTTGTGGCCAATACCTGAAATTCTGAATTATGATCTTCAATATCCCTAAGTGTTTGATTCTTTTCAATTGACCGAAGTAGTCATGTTTCCAAACTTACCCATATTGTGATTCCAAGTTCCTTGTAAATAAACCCCAAGTATAACGATAAAAAGGGGATTGCATTTTTACTATTCATTGGTACCATTGATATGGTTTTATCTCAAAGTTCAAAGTTTCTATGTGAATCTGTTTCTTATCATCCATAATATTATGTAGTTCAAAATATTTCTTTATTTGGATTACCCAGGTAAAGACCTTTGTTCCATCAAACTTCTTTAATTCAATCTTGGGAAGGTTGAATTTAGGACCCCCACCATAATCAACTCCACTATTAGAGTTAAATCTACTTAAGAATTGCTTATTGTCGGTAGGTTGTTCAACATGACTACTACCTTTATTTTCATGGGTTTCTGGAATTTTGATATCTTCTTTAGGGATTTTTTCATCTAGAGCCTGAATGATCAAAGAAGACATGGAATTTTGTAATTACTTCATAGATTTTTGTATTCCTTCCTTATTTTCATCCATCTTCTTTTTCATTTCATTATTATTTTCTTCCATATTATTTTCCATTTCTTCCATATTTTGTTTTATCTCATTATTATTCTCATTCATCTTCTTATCCATCTTGGCTTCCATTTCAGTGACCCTCTTTTCCATCGCATGATAAATCTCGTCGATTTCATCTTGAGTCATGGTTGAACTTTCTTTAGGTTTACTTGGTGAAGCAAATTTTGAAGGATCCTTTGAAGCCATGCAAGAAAATAATAATTCTACTCTTTCCCCTCTTTATGACAAATTTTGAATCACAAAAAATAGATATTCCAATAAAAAGTTATGTCAATTGTAAGTTATGTACCCTTTTAGCCCTTAATTTGGAGTATGTCCTCCTGGCTGACCTTCTTTTGATGTATTTCTCAAATTTAGGCCCCTTTGAGTCTAAACCTTCGACCTGCAGTATTATGAAATGTCTTCTCTTCAATGCCACAGTTTTGATCAAAATTGGATTTGCCAAGTGGAAGTTAGGGTAACTTCCCCACAACTTATTGAATTTTATCCTTTCCAGGAGAGAGAACATGTACAATGTTCCCTACAAAAAATATTTGATATCCAAATATGAAAATTGTAAAATAAATACTAGAGACTGTTCTCTTTCCAATGAAACTAGCCTCACTGAATTTGGATCCTCTATGAAGAATATTTGACTATTTTACCCAGAACACATGTTTTAGACTAGTTAATAGGACTAGTCAGATACCCTATCTTCCACAAGGTGTATCTCTGAATGTATGATGAACTATAATATGGAATATTTACCACAGATACCTTAATATTTCCTCTAAATAACCTCCAAGTTTCACAGTCTGAATCGTCCCAGAAAAAAGTTATAGCAAAAATGCTAAGATGACTTTCTTAGAGAAGAAACATCCTGGGATTAATGATCTCTGATACCAAATGTTATGATCCAACTCCTTAACAATGATTAAAAATCAATAATTACAATAAACTTCGAGAGGGAAACCCCCTTTTATAATATGTTCACTTCAAAATATGAGATAAGATGATCCTTATCTCATATAATAAGATATGAGATAAAATGATCCTTATCTCATATAATAAGATATGAGATAAGATGATATTAATACTATATCTCCTTGATATATATAGGAGATAAAGGGGTACAATTATGATGAAAGGGTGCAACAAAGGGTTATAGCCAACCTACTAGAAATGTAATAATTCAATATCTAGGGTTTAATAAGGGGTTTTATACATAACATGGGGCTTTATCTTGGGCTCAAAAAATAGTCTCTTGAGTCAAAACATCTCCTCATTCCTTCCAACCATGCCTCTACACGCTCACTTATGTGACCCACAACAAACTCTGGGAGTTTGAATTTTTGTAGTTCTCTGGGGATGTCCCCAGGTGGAGGTCCTCTCTCGGAGTCCCTCGACCCTTCAAGGTTACCCACCCTAGATGGTGGGGGATCCACTTCCAAGTCTAATGATTGACGTACCTTTATTGTCTCATTAATAGCCTCTAAGGAGTGAAATATGAGAGTTAGTTTGGGCGATGGCGATAACACCACTCGAATCGGTGGTCCTTGCGATGCTTCCCCCCAACATCAATTTCCTCGAGTTCCAAACACTTTAATTACTGAATCTCCATTCAAACTGAATGTTTATTAGAGAAGAGTTAGGGCATTCTAGGTTGTACTCAATTTAATACTTGCAAATGTAAGGCTATGCATGAGTTTCTTTATACTTGTCTGTAAAGAGATATTACTCCATAAGGTAAGTGGCTTAGGTCAAGGTTAAAGCATATAATCTTGGTATCTTTGTATATGTATCATGTTGTCTCTCTTACCTTGCTAGCTACACTAGAACTGTGGTGCACTCACCAATTACTTTAATTGATCTCTTTAATCAAGTGTCTAACCCTTCCCTATAATACTTTATACCCTTATAGAGATTATATATTTATGTAATTAATCTCTTATAATTAGTCATAAATCCCTCTCATATCTCATTGATTAATCATGCATTAACATTGTCAAATTACAATGCTAATCTAGTCATTGCATTAACTACCATTATTCTAATTAATCAACATATTGATTTAATATGTTAGTTATCTAATAATATATTATATATTTAAACTTTAAAATAAATATTTTGAGAAATAATGTATATGTTATATTATACAAAGCCCTTATATATAACCCTATATAATATATAAATTATATAAACATATAACTTATATTATTATATATTCCCTATTTTTTACATTAGATATAATTACATTTTAATTGTAACCATATTTTCTCTCTCTCTCTCTCTCTCTCTCTCTCTCTCTCTCTCTCTCTCTCTCTCTCTCTCT
>ML785842.1:29156-40031 GCA_009831015.1 Picea engelmannii | reverse complement strand
CCCAAAAGGAAAAAACCTCTTCTTCTTATGAATGAAAGGCAAGCTCCAACTCCTCTTTACATTCTTATTTTATCTGAGCTACAACCCAAATGAGGCTGCTACCTCTGTTTCTTCAGCACCTACTGAATGGAAGCTACAACTCCCAGTTGTACAAGCACCAACTTGTACAATAGACTTTAACAGTCTCCCCTTGCTCCTCCCTACCACCTTGGAATCCTTCTTTGTCACTAAGAACCTGCAAACCAACTCTTTATCTTCTCTGGAAAATGATTCATCATTCAAGTCCTCTCTGTTTATATAATCATATAAAAATCCATTCTTCTCCCCTTGATCTCTACTATATCTTCATCATTTCTTCTCACTGTCCCTGTATGATTTTATTTTGGTTTTATATTCATTTACAGAAATGAATTTTACCTTAGAGCTACATCTATACCATTAATTCCATACCCACCAACCCCACACAGTCACTATGTGTTTCTTTTTATCTTCTACAACCCCTTCGGTTACCCCTCAAATCCCTAGAACAACGCTTCAACAACTGAAACGCCAACCATCCAAGAAGCATGATTCAATTCTTCTAACTGAATCGTAAATGAATAATTAATCGTGAAGAGAAACAATAGCCCTGTGATTAGATTTCCAAGTATCCAACACCGTTGGATTACAAGCACAGGGTCTCGCATTGATTTCACCATTTCGCATTTCGGTATTTCGGCATTTCGACATTCCCGTGGTGAGGAGTCTCGACACTCCAAGTCGCAATCCCCGAAATGGAGCCAGATCAATGGTCCACAAAACTTCATAATCTGATCCCTTCTTTTCTTAATCGAACGACTGATGGGATTTCAACATTTTTCCCTTCGAGTCATCGTGACTCCAACATTATAAAATTCATAATCACAAAATCTCTGAAGTGATCGGATATTTCACATAACCCACTGAAATGGGCGTTTGATAGGATTTTGGAGTTTTGCCTTTCGGGTTTTCGAGACTCACAATAGTCCCTTTCACCATTTCGGAGTTTGAGACTTCGTGATGGTGGAGTTTATTCTTGCTATGTAAAACCCCGAAATAGAAAGTTTCGATGTGACGTAAACCTGCTGACGGCACACGTGGATTGACACGTGCTGAATAGCTGCCATGTGTCACTTTGATTCGTGACTTAGATGTGCCTGAAATGTTGAATCAGCTTGAAACTTGTCATTGCCTGATTGTGCCACATGTCCTTAGCTAACGTGGTTTTCTGACATGGTTTGTTGATGTGTCTATTTCGGGATTTCAAGGTTCGCTACTTCAAAGGTTAAAGTTCGTTTGATATTTGATTTCCTGGTCTATGAAACTCCGAAATGGAGTCTTTGACATGCTCTAATCTTTCGCATTTCACAATTTCATCATTCTTTTCGTGAGTGTCCTTGACACCTCCAACTCTCGGTATCCGAAACTCCAAAATGGAGATTAATTCATGGTTTCACATTTTGCGATTTCATCATTCTTTTCGTGAGTGTCCTTGACACCTCCGACTCCCGGTATCTGAAACTCCGAAATGGAGATTAAGTCGTGGTTTCGCATTTCGGTGTGTCGAGAGACATGTTGATCTCCAAATTAGGAACCACCGTGCCTGTGAAAACTGATCCACGGTGCCTGTGAAAACTAACCAACAAACTCCCCCTTTGGCATTTTAAAGTTTGACATTAATGACAAAACCAAGCCCTGTGCAAACTGCCCTACTGTGTAAACTACCCTACTGTGTAAACTGCCTTGTGCAAACTGCAAGCCCTGCCAATAGACATTTGTTAGCAAAATGACCAATACCATCACAATTAAAACAAATTAAAGGGAGATTACCTCTATACCTATCATTGGTTCCCTTGTTTAGTCTTTTGACGAAGTTGGCCACTTATTCATCATCTTCCGAGGCGTCGCTGTTGCTACTATATTCTTCTTGTTCGTTTTTCTTTTTCTCTGATCTTTTGGATGCCTTGAAGGCTGCTTCTTTTACATCTAGATTCTCCTGCTCAGTTCTCATTTCATATGATGTAAATATTCCATGCAATTCATCCATGATTATTGAGTCCAGATCCAATCTTTCTTCTAGTGTTGATATCTTAGGGTTGAATCTCATAGGAAGAGATCTTAGTATCTTTTGAACAATTACAGATTCTTCAATTTCTTCTCCCAATTCTATGATTGCATTCACTGTTTCATCGACTCATAAGAAGTAGGCCACAATATCTTCATGTTCCTTCATTTTTAGTTGTTCGAATTGACCTATGTAAGTCTGAAGCTTTGTTGCTTTGATTTTTGTATCTCCTTCATAAATATTTTGAATCTTGTCCCAAATATCTTTAGCGCATTTATAGTGTGTAACTTTGGTGAATACCGTATCACTGAGAGAATTCAAAAGTGCATTTTTGGCTTTGGAATTATTCTCATCGAGTTTTACTCTTTGTCATTTGTTGATGGAAATACTGGTGTTGTGTATCCATCTACAATTGATTTCCAAACTTGAAATCCCTGTGCCTGTATATATGTCCTCATCCTTATGCTCCAAAAAGCATACTTTTGTCCATCAAACTGTGGTATTCCATTTTTATATCAGTTGGTACTCTCCATGATCTACCTTTCAGTGGTTAAACTGATTTCTGAAGGAACCTGCTCTAATACCAATTGTTGGATTACCGAGAGGGGGGGCGAATCAATAATAGCATAATTCAATCCTTTTTAACCATATAATCCAAGTTTTATATCAATGAAGCATTATCATCCAATAACTGCAGAGTAAATAAGCAATGAACAAATGAACAAGCATACACATACACAGTACACCAATTTTTTTACGTGGAAACCCAAATCGGGTGTAATGACCCTGCTTAAATAGATGTATAAGATTATTAATTGTAATTAATTTAATAATCTAATTGTCCTAAAAATTAGCTAAACAATAATTATTTCTTAAATAACTTTAACTAATTAATTATTATTAATTACTTGTTCATGATTGTCAAGGATTAATTAACTCATTAATTAATAAGGTAAAGAAATAAAAGGAGGATAATAAATTATATTGTTAAATTAAGTTATGTACAAGGAAAGGGATAAGATATTAATTCAAATGGGTAAGACATTAAATTTAGGATAAAATAATAAATAAAGGGGATAAGGGGCATTAACAACGACATGATAAGATAAGGTAATAAATGGGTTAGGTAGGGAAGTAAAGGAAGGGGAAGTCAGTGAAGGAGGGATATGGAGGGGAAGGAGGTTTACGGGAGGGGGATTCTACGGGGAGATGGGGGATGGATTTTGGGGGCTCTTGGATTTGCAGAGAGGAGTGAAATTTTGGAGTGGGATTTGCAGAGAGGAGTGAAATGTTGGAGTGGGATTGTATCAGTCAGGCATCGGGGTTGCTGGAGGTTTTGGGAATGGGGGCCAGGATATCGATATGATATCGTGGAGCTAGGAAGTTACCTAGTTGGCAGGGTGGAACTAGGTTTTGGGCAGTGTTTACAAAGTGCAACAGCGGTCAAGAAGGCAAGCGGACAAACGGAAGGTTATTAGCATCAGGTTCAGGTATTTAAAATTATGCATTGTTTTTATTATGTTATAAAATTTTAATATTCGTTGTTAAATCTATATGAGAATATGCTCAATTAAAGGAATTTGATCAATTTTACTATTTTGCTCAATATAGAAGAAATTTGTGAATTTTCTAAAATCAATACTGTTACAATTATGTAATTATTTGATGTTAAATCTATTCGGCCCCTACACATGGTATCAGAGCCCTGGTTCAAAATATGGAACCAAGGGCCTACCTACCCACCCATAAATTTAAATAAACACTCCTATTTAGTTATAGTAAATCCCTAAATAAATGTATTAGGGTAAATATAAATTTGGGCCTTAAGGGCCAAATTCCCAGCTCCACCTAACCTACAAACCAAACGTATTATTATTGTGATTATATATAAACAAATCTAAATATATATGAATGAATTACATATTGATAATGTGAAAAAAAAAAAAAAAATTACGAAAGTAAAACAAGCAACTAAGGTTGTTACATAAATCCAGAGGAAGCTTTCAAATGGACTAAGAAGTTAGACTATAAGAATGCAGCCTCCAAGAAAGCACTTTTTAGAGGCAAGCCACTTGAAGGAAGCTTATCCAAAAACTCAAGTGTTCAGGAGGAAAATTGTGATCCATCCATTTCAAAAGAAAGTCAGAATGGTTTTCAAAAGTTAATCTAAGAAAGAGAAAGAAAAATAGGTGATCAATGAGTCAGCTGAATTCAAAATCAGTTCATGAAATCCCATTAGACGATAAAGAAGAGCCTTAACGACATTCAAATGCAAAATCCCACTGTTGGGCAAGAAGTCCCGAATGAGGATAACTGAATTCTAGAAAAGTTGGCAAAACAAGGAGTTTTTGGTACCAATATTCCAGTTTCGAGCCATCGTTTTCCACACCTAGAGTCTAAGGAGAAACCCAATTCGAATCAGAGATAAAGAAATATTTTTTTTTTTCAAATTATCCCTTCAATCGTTGCTACCCACTTCTAGCTGGGGCAACTTGTTTTTTTTTGGTTTTGTTTTTCTCTTTTCACCCACCGGGTACAGCTTGGGACAAGTACCTGTAACCTTTTTCTCTATTTTAATAGGAAAAGTGGATTAACTTGTTATTAATATACATATGTACATCCAATAAATGCCCTAATTGTCGAATGGCAATATGAATTGAGGATTTTACGCTGAACCCACTTCCCAAACAAAAAAAAATTGTAGCCACTTCCTCACTCCAAAATCATAAGAAATCGCAAAAGGTCAGGAGTTTATTAATTTTTCACTATAAACTGCAATTGCCAATAAGCACCAAATCGCATTAAAATTTTAAAAACACAAGTAGAATGGGAATGAATGAAAGCGATAATCATACTGTCTTTTAGAGGAACCAGACACTCGTATGAAATCTCAAACTAAAATGGGTTGAGAAATGCAGCAGGATTGTCCAGTACAGTCACGTTGGTTATGTTCACCCAACCTTCACGTTGGTTATGTTCACTGTAAAATCAAATAAGAGTTGAGGAGTCTGAAGTGGCCATTAATCTTAAGGGAATTAACAGACAGATTGCAGTGTGACACTGTAATTGCATATAAGTGTAATAAAAATCTATTCAGGTATACCTCAATTAATTTGGCAATGCAAAGCACTCTTAAGAGTGAAGACTACTGGCATTTATTTTCTTCAATGTTCTCTAGAACAGAAATCACTCTATACTTCCAATTAAATGGGTAAATTAACTAGCGAACTTAATTTCAATAGGATCTCAACCGACATCACTATGAAACTTCCAGAAAGAGACGGAACTACTCGCATACTTACTTGTAAGTCAAATCACCCCGAAACCTCCAATTAAACAGATAAAATGACTGGAAAACGTATTCTTTACTGGACCTTTAACAGAAATCGCTCTAAATCTTTCAATATAAAACAAAATATTATTGAACCTACCTGTTTCCCGGATCACAGTCTCGTTGATAGCACAAGCAAAGAAGTTCCAACTGTTCCATCCCATTTGCGGGGTTTGGCTGACTCCATTATTAAGCTGAAACTTTCCATAATTAGAATTATTGTACAGTATGCTCCAGGCCTTTGGCCCCTGAATACTCCACGGAGTCTGTCGCCTTGTGATGTTGGTGGAAAATTGCAAATGCATATAATAATGACAATGGATAGAGCCAGAGAACCCATCATTTTCGGCTCCGAAGATGTCAAGCAAACAATGTGAATCAACTCAGCAGTAAGAGAAGAACCCCGACGACAGTAGATTCCTCAATGCGAATGTCATTCAGGAAGCAAGGGATCCTTCCCATTGATCACAAACTATCTGGTAGCAGATACAGAAATGGCTAGCGCTAGCAAAGTGCTGAGAACAATGGCAAGGATGCGAGCCATGGTGGGTGAGATTCTTGGAACCTCTGAACAGAACAAAGGCAAGATCTGTGGTGAAGAAAGAATGATGCGAGGAAGGTCTCGGTGGATGAAAAGGAGGTTGTAGAGGAAGGACGTGTAGGGTTCGAAGAGCTGGAAGGTGTAGGGTTTTAGGGTTAGGTATGAAGAGTAAGCAGGAAGGAGGGGGCACATGGGCCTCATGCGAGGACACACTGCCCCGACTCTAGTTTTTTTTTATTCATTTATTATTAAAAAAAAAAAATTCTTTCCTTATTTTATGTGTAACTTAGGTTAAATATTAAAATATTAATGTTTGATTTATATTAAATATTAAATATTAATTAAAAAAAATCATTTTTAATATATATCATTTGATAAAAAAATAAAAATATTTTAAACCTCCACGAAGTGGCATCCATGGGAATGGAACTCGTGACATATTGAAACCAAACCAAATGCTTCCACCAATAAGCCAAACATGTGACTTGAAATTAAATGTTTTGATTGGAAATTAATATTAAATTTAAGCTATTAAATTTTAATTGAATGTTAAATGCTAAATATAATTTAATTTAATGTTAAATTTTAATTTTAATAAATAGAATATAATTTAAATTACATATAGTTAATTTAGAGTTTAGTTTTTATGATTAATTAATTGTAATATTAATTGATCATGTTTTAATTAATTAATTATGTTTTAAATTAATTAAGTATTTTGTCTTTTAAATGAGTAAAACAAAAAAAAATATTTGAATTATTAAAGGGTTTTGAACCCGCGACCCCCACCAAGCGAAGAGCCTTAAAAAGAACACTAACACCAACGTGCCACACATATCACTTTTACAAATAAATTCTCATATAAATATTTTAATTATCAATAATAGCAAGGTACTAGCTTGAAGAATAATCTCTGATTATCCAAGCGTCAGGTTCACGAGACCGTACACCCAATTCGTCGATCCGAGCACCAAGTCCCTCCACTCCATTCCACCAGTCAAAGTCAACGCTAAATATCAATGCAGCATTAGACAACGCCAACACTACACGCCAGGGAAAATCTCACGAGTCAAGCATCGAAGGATATTTAGTTGTAAGCGAAAAGTTAAAAAGGACTTAGACTAGGACAGGCGGGGAGGAGGCGACATATGCTCTAGGAGGGAACGAATAGGAATTGGCGAGTATGGCACAAGGCTAGCATAGCTATAGGGAAAGGGAACCAATATTTCTGTTCGTAGGGGCAAAGAAATCATGCTTAGACACTTAATCCTAACCCTAACCTAGCGAATCCCCTAATGGAGTAATGTCTGTTTACAGACAAGTAAAGAAAACTTACACCTAACCCTGTTTCTAAGTTTAAGTAGCACCAATTTGAAACATCCTGGAACTCACCCTGACAACTTTGATTGATGCAGGTCAAAGCATACAGGATGGTCAGGACTCGAGGGAATCGAGGCAGGGGAGCATCGTCACAAGCACTGCCAACACCACTAGCGCCACCACCACCATCGCCTGAACCAGCCCTCATACTGCGCTCATTGGAAGCCATCAATGAGACTTTAAAGGGGTGAAAATCGGAAGGGATTGAAGTGGAGCACCCACTGTCTGGAACGGGTAATTTAGAAGTGTCAAGGGATTCAGGGGGAGGACCTCCACCTGAAGACATCACGCATGTTATCACTGAAATTTCGTCCGCACATGGCGACAAGAACTCATCATCGTCAAACAGTAATGAAGTCATTCATGGCACTGAATTAATTTCACAACATTCCAAAGAGGTCAAAAACTATACAAAGTAGTAAAAATTGAAGAGCGCTTTACAGAAGTTGGGTGCGTGCGCACATGCGCGGAACAGGAACGTACCATGCATGCATACGTGCATGACGCACGACTGTTAGCGCAAAAACCCGCGCACCTGCTAAACGACACATTTATTGAATTAGTCGACCTCCCAACCACTTATGGATCATCTCCCAAGCTGATTTGACCCTCAAATCTGAGCTAAATCCACATGGTAGGCTAGTCAAAGACCTAATAAAGCCCTGAAGAACCTCTTTTCACACTACAAAGGAGTTACATAATCACCCAATGCAATGCTATAAAAATCCATGAAGAAAGCTCATTTTCTCAAGGAATTTCATGTAATGTTATGCTTCTTAGATTGTTTTAAGGACTCACTCCTTGACAATAGCACATTGTCACCATTTCATTGAGCAATCCACCTCTCCATTGAGTGGATTTGCAAAGGAGTTCTTTCATCACCATTTTCATTTTTCTTGTTGTAAGGAGAGCAAGCTTGTGAGGGTCCAAGAGCCTTCCTTTGGAGGAAGAAGGGACTCATAGTCCCCTTTCTTCATTGTGCTTTGATTTCATCAATAGATCAGCCTAAAAACATTGGTGACATTGGTCTTTTTGTCCTTGTTATCTCTATATTTCCATGCTTTTAATTTTAGTTTGTATTTGTTTAATTCTTGCTTATAGTTCTATTTTTCTTTCTCTAACCCTTTCCTCTACAGCTGTTATGCTCAGCAAGACCCAACTAGGCATGTAAGCACCTCTTATTTTCTCACCAAGGTGATGAAGAGGGTGCAAACAGATTGGCGACCATATTGGAGACTAGGTATCAATTCCTTCCTCATTTGGGTTTATTTTGCTCTTCTTTCAGTTTAATTAACTTGCAGGGACACCAACCGGCCTAGGCCGATCTGCCAACCATCCAATTCAAGGGAGAATTGAGAGAAATCCATCCATATTTTCTCTCTCGGTCGTTTGTCACAGGTGCGCAGGTATTTCACCCCACAGACGCACATCGGGCACGCATGCGCTTTTAAAACCATTTTACTTTGCGCGCATGCGCTTTCTGTCTTTACTCTGTTCGCGCGACGACGCTCTGTGAGTGCCTGTCTACACTAGGGGCCGCGCATTTTGAACAAAATTTCACATTGTAAGTTGATTGGGATGTGGGGAAGGCCATTGGCCCTCTTAAAATGATGTTATGCATGCTCTAAATACTGCACCACACTTAGTCCCCTCATCATATAAAGGGGTTAGTCTAACATAGGCACTTAGGAGGATAAAAATCAATTTCCCTTCTTTGTTTTTTGCCACATGGATGGCTTGTTGTGACTAATAATCTAAGTTGGACATCAATTTTAATCACATCTAAACTCACATTTGGGACTAGGAATTGAAGTAACAATCCTTGAGTATGCTCTTCTCTCGTGCCTCCAAGCGATATTGAGAAACAGAAAAGGATTGTGAAAACAATCTCATCTCCCTTTAACAAAAGTTTTAAGCCTTTAGGAGAGGACAACGACCCTTTTTGGGACCCCTCCTGGCTTCATTTTTTCATACACATTTTAAACTTGTAACGGGCCCATACATGCCCACATGCTACAAAGATAGAATAGTGGTTGAAATTTTGCTTTCTTAGATCAAAACACTAGAAGAGTTTAAAGGTTGGTAATGGGCCCATACATGCCCACATGTTCAATCTAGGATAGTTTCATGATTTTTCTAGATTATCTCACAATAGGGAGTTAAAGGATAGTAACGGACCCACATGTCCACATGCTAGCTTCCTAGGGATTTTGAATTCCGCAAGGTTGTACCAAAGACATCTAGCTGATTAGGTAATCAAACTCTTGTAAGGACCAAGTGAAGTCCACATGCAGCAAGGTGACATCTAATTAACTAAAATTGGCACACTTTTCAATCACACACAAAATTCACTACGCACTCACATAGCTTCTTCTCAAAACGTGGAGGTCCAAGTAAGTTTCCTCCAAAGGGATTCTGAAAAATACCTCATCTTTTCTAGACAGGACTATCCACTCGCAGTGTTAAATCAAACGAGGTTGGTTTTCACCCCCAACCTCACAAAACAACTTCATCTAAAAATTTTCTAAAAACTCACTAAGTTTTCCTCCACAGGAGGTGCCAAAATAATTTTTTAGTCTAGGTAGGATTTCGGGGATAGGCATCCAAATAACTCCCCGTTATCTGGTTCTCACATTGATAAAACATAGAGGTTGTCAAATAGGGAACTTAAAATCCTCCAAGTCAAGTGTTCCAATCACCATAAGGCAGGGAGATACCCATGAAGGGTTGAAGGCCGAGGTCCGGTTGTTTTGTGCGTCCCCTCTTGAGGCACCCACCTCTTGGACGGGATCCAGCCCGTGACCCATTTCTTAGGCCGAAAATCTAAATGTCGCACTTTGACCGAGGTACCTAGTGACCAACTTTAGGACATCTACCCAGGTGGAAATTGTGGGCTGCAATTGTACCTTGATTGGATTTTGTGTGGCTATTGGGAAGTATCGCCAGTTCTTTCGGTATATGCCCCCTCTACCCCTCATTATAACCAATTGTTTCATCCTTCACTAGTTTCTCTTCTGGTGACTTCAGACCCCACTATTGAGAACTATTGGAAGGTCTAGTGCTATTTGAGAGGAAGGACGTTACGTCTTCTAGGACACAAGCATTTTCTTTCTTTTGATTCCCCCATGCGGACAAAACCCACTTACCCATATATATGCTTCTTTCTCATGTTATGTATGATGCACATCTGATTACAGTTTGATTTGGAAATATATTATTGTGTAAACATTCAATGCAAAGGCTTTGTAGGTTTCTATGTTTCTCTCACCACTTGTTGCACACATTCACACATCTAGTCTGACACTATAGAGGAACCACAGAACCCCCGTCGTTCACGACGATTTCTCAACCTCCCTCCTATCTTAGGGGAAGTATTTGGTCGTACCCGCTCATCGGTACCTCCTTCACACACTCCTGTGAGTGCTACTATCTTAGGATCAGCTTTGCTTGGTTCTACATTACTTGGGTCAACTTCCCAAGGTCATCCGTTCACTCGCTCTCCTTTACACGGAAGCAGGGGACCCACTTCCTCTCAAGGAG
>ML785842.1:13652-25050 GCA_009831015.1 Picea engelmannii | reverse complement strand
TTTAGTTTTTGTTTAATTCTTGTTAATAGCTTAGTTGTTTTCTTTCTAACCTTTTACATCACAGCTGTCATGACTAGCAGAGCCCAACTAGGCATGTAAGCACTCACTTTTTTCTCACACATTGATGAAAAGAGTGCAAACACCCATCATTGCCCAGCACTGCCGCACTTTCGGCAGACATTAGCGGTCGTACGCCAGAACTTCCAGAACAACCCACGCCCTTCTACGTCCTCTCCCAACATCACTGACATTCGCTATGTCACTACTTCAGTCAATGAACGTATGAGATGTCCTTGCTCTCTCTGCGATTCACTAGCTCATTTTACATACCAGTGTCCTATGATCCTTGCATACAGGCGACGTCAATTAGCCCTGCTTCACCAACCTGTCGAGGCGATACTTGACATTACCCCGTCACTTGAGGATATTCATATCAATTCTCCCAAGCCCGAGGCACTCCCAATTCCTCCATGGTTCTTAAACAACATCTCTGAGGATTTACCCCGCAATCCCCCAAACTCTCCGGCTCATTCTCCTACGGAGACTCTCCACCCAACCACCATGGGTACCCCTCAGTACTTCAATATATGGTTCATGTCGAGTGAACCCTCACCATCTGCTCGCACTACTCCCCTCGCTTCTCCAGCAGGGGGAAATCACACTAGCACTGAGATCATTCCTCATGACCCCTTGTATTCCCGGCGTTTCCAAAACGAAGAGGAAATACTCGAAGAGGTAAACCACCCAGACTCACCCTGGGATGCGCTACATCACCGCGCACTCTTCTCTCCACAGGAAGCCATCATGCCTCCTAATCAAAACCCCATTTACGCGGTCGAAACCAAATATTGTATCCCATCCGGGCCTATCGATTGGTTCAACAATCCCATTCCTGCCCTTGATGCATTTGAAGAAGGCAATATTGCCAACATTTCCCCCACCATCAAAATCGGCATTTCCATTAAAAATGGCATCGTCGAAGAAATCATCATTGGAGCTGCTTGCACTCTTCAGGAAATCACCGTATATAAAGCCCTCTTCCAGGGGTATAGATATATTTTCATGTGGTCATACATAGAAATGCCTGGCCTCGATCCTTCTATTGTCGTGCATCACATCGAAACATGGCCTGACATCACACCAGTTCACTAGAAACAGCGACCGCTACACCCATCCGAAGTTGCGGCTATCAAAGCCGAGATTGAAAAATTACATACGGCTGGGTTTATTTTCCCCATCGCTTACACTTCATGGGTTTCCAAACCTGTAACTGTCGACAAAAAACATGGCACTATCTGCGTTTTCACAGACTTTCACGATCTCAATAATGCATGTCCCAAAGACAACTTTCCAACGCCTTTCATTGATCAAATCATCGGCGTCTGTGCCGGCCATGAGGCTCTCTCCTTTATGGATGGATTCTTTGGCTATAACCAAATTCAAATCCACCCAGCCGATCAGTATAAAACCGCATTCATTACCCCATGGGGTACTTTTGCAGATTGTGTCATGCCCTTCGGCTTAAAAAATGCCGGTGCAACTTTCCAACGGGTGATGACATACATCTTTCACGATCTGGCTGAAATCATCCTCGCCTACTTAGATGACCTCACAACTCGATCCAAGAAACACACCCAGCATCTCGATTATTTATGAATCATCTTTCAACGGTGTCGATAGTACAACATCCACTTGAATCCTCTCAAGTGTGTGTTCTATGTCACCGCAGGGCGCCTCCTCAGGTTTATCGTTTCCCAAAGAGGTATTACCGTTTACCCCCTCAATGTCCAAGCTATCACCGAAATTCCACCTCCCCGGAATTTACGACAACTTCAGAGTCTACAGGGCAAAGCTAACTTTCTCAGACGCTTTTTTCCTGATTACGCCATACGCGCACATGGTTTCCTTCGCTTACTACATCACGACATCCCATTTCATTGGGACGACCAGGCCCAACAGTCATTTGACGATCTGAAAGCAGCGCTTTCAAATGCACCCTTGATTAGTGCACCTGACTATAATCATGACTACATCCTCTACGTATCAGCATCCGCTATATCAGTAGCCGGCATCCTCGTCCAGCTCGAAGATGAAAATTGTGAACACATCATTTACTATGTTAGTAAGAACCTCTCAGGACCCCCCTTGAAGTATAAACATGAAGAGAAGCTTGCTCTTGCAGTTGTCCTTGCAGTCTAGAAACTGCACCATTACATTCTGCTTCGCACTACAAAATTCGTTGCAGATTCCAACCCTATGCAGTAATTACTTAGCCATCAAAAAATTAACGGAAAATTCGCTCGATCGATCATTATCCTTCAGGAGTACGACCTCGATTTTTCAACACCTAAGAGTAAGAAGGCCCTCGTTCTCACCGAATTTGTCATGACCCTTCCCTCTGACACCACCAGTGCCCCCGTCAACACCGACTTTCCAGACGAACATCTCTTTTACATTACTACGGATGATCCTCGGTATGGTGACCTCCTCGTCTACCTACGAACTCAAAATTTCGATAACCACCTTTCACGAGATGATCGTCGACGTATTCGCCATCAGGCCCCTCGCTATCTCCTCATCAGAGACATCCTATACCGGCGGGGCGTAGACACCATTCTTCGTCGATGCCTGACCATTGACGAGGCCGACAGAGTCTTAAACTACTACCACAACGGCGCATGTGGGGGCCATATTTCGGGTATATCTACTGTTCAGAAGATTATCCGAGCCAGTTACTTTTGGCCTACCTTGTTTCACGATTGCATTTACACCGTGAAATGTTGTGAGCAATGTCGGCTCTATGCCAACAAATCCCGGGCACCCCCTGCCCTTCTCCACCCTGTCATTACGGCCGACCCCTTTTGTAAATGGGGCATCGATTTTATGACTTGTAATCCCCCCTCCAACAATGGTCAAAAATACATTGTTGTCATCGTTGATTACTTCACCAAATGGGCAGAGGCTATGCCCACTTTCAACAACACCGCTGACACTGTAACACGCTTCTTCTTTAATCACGTCATATCCCATTTTGGCGTACCACTCCAACTCGTTTCCAATCATGGGAAACACTTTGAGAATGAGATCTTTGTCGAACTCTCATCTCGGTTAGGCTTCTTGCACAAGTTTGCATCACCATATTACCCTCAGTCAAACGGACAGGTCGAGGCAGTGAACAAAGTCCTCAAGACCATGTTACAACGCACGGTTAATAAACATAAAAAAAATTGGCATCATATGTTATTTTTGAGCTATGGGCTTATCGAACGACAGTAAAGACCGCTATGGGTTTAATGCCATTCCATTTAGTCCATGGGGTTGAGGCAACTCTTCCCATTAAGTGTGAAATTCCCACCTTACGCACCGCAATTGAGCTATTACCTGACACTTCTCCAATGGAGCAACGCTTACTGAACTTGGAGTCGTTGGATGAAGATCATCGATCTTCCTTACAGAACAACGAGGCAGCTAAAAAATGATCCAAAGCTACCTTTGATCGCCATGTCAACCTTCGATCATTTAGCGAAGGCGACCTTGTCCTAGCTTATGATATCGCTCATGATACCTTTGGCCACGGCAAATTCGAATCACTTTGGCATGGCCCATACATTATCCAACATTGCCTCACCAAAGGCGCATATATCCTAGCCTCTCCCGAAGGTCTCTCTCTCAAAGAACCCATCAATGGGTTGTATCTCAAGAAATTTTATGCTTAAACGTAGTCAAACTACTTTAGGTTATTTCTTTTTCTAGTTTTTTTAATCTTTTTCTCCTCCCCTCTCGTCTAAACTATCATTTTTGCTATTGACAGATGCTTCCTCCACCAGCCTACCACATTGGTTATGCCGACTGCACCAGCCGTTGGACGCAAAATCTCGCTTCGGTGGCTTGGGCTCTTTACACCCCCTCACATGAAATGCTACACTCAAGCGACATATGTTTGGGGCCAACAACCAAAAACCAAGCCAAGTACACTGCTTTCATTGGCCTCTTGGCCAACGCCCAACGTCATCATATTCCTCACCTTAGCCTCTTCCTCGACTCTCAACTAGTCGTTCTCCAGCTCAACAATGTATACCGTGTACGCGATCCGTGCCTCTTTCGCAAATACCTGTAGGTTAGACTGTTGTCTCGACATTTTGATTCCATTACATTTACACATATTCCAAGACAATTGAATCAAACTACAGATCAAATAGCTAACATGGTGTTAGATTGGCATATATCACATCAAGCTACACATACATAAACATCCCACAAAATCCTTTCACAGCATATAGATAGAATAGACATGATCATCAACAAAAAACACATGTAAAAAACACCAGGATCTCAAAATATATATACTCATATATATATATCAAGGCCTATCCGGCCATCCGAATGTTTACATAACAAAAATACATGTGCCCGCAGGCCAACACAACACCTCGGTACAAAAATCGGCTCACCCACCTATATACAAACAAAAATATATACATCATACATAAGTCAAGGCGCCTCTATCGCACCACCACCTGCTCCTCCCTCAGGAGGAGGTGGTGGCCCACCACCACCTGCCCCAGGCGGTGGTGGACCACCCACAGGACCCTCCTACCCAGGCGACAGGCATCCACTCGTCATCGCATCCAACACTGCTTCTCGCCGCACTATGGCCCGCCATGGTGGTGGCACCCCCATACACTTCTCCAGGAAGCTCTCATCCTGGATCCGTGTCCACATGCCCTTAGGCACGTCCTGCAACACCGTCTCCAGACGACAACGTATATCATCAAAGTCCACTCCGGCTGCTGCCGGAGGAGCATGTGATGGCCCTGCACCAGGGTCATCGAATCGATGTCGCCTCGCTACCCTATAGGGCTCTGCTAGTCGACCCACGACATCCTCCCGCCGCCGCCTCTCCCCCTGCGGTCATCCCTCCGGGTCTCGCTGAGCTGGCACTCGCTGCATCTCCACATCGCGCCCGCGAGGTACCACATCTGCACATGCAAAAGACAAAAACAAAAAATTGTATCAACATCGATATCATATATGGACTTCTATATCACAAAACAACATAAAACAAACACATGCACAATGCTGAAACATACCTCGATGGTCGAAAGCCTCATTTGGAGGCAACACCATGTTCGGGTCACCCAGGAAGTCAACCCCAACATAGGGGTACCGAAGTACTACCTGTGGCATCTGCCGCCATATCCGCGCTACCTCTACTGAAAAGTAATGGCCACCTTCGCCACCACCGTGGCGCACCAAAACTGTAGACCACCACCTCAATCGCGACTCTCGTGCCCCCGGCATCTCCAACAAAACTCTCGGGTGCAGCATCGACACCCTCTCCAAAAAGTAGGCCACCAGGATAGACCCAAAAGCAAACTCTCCTGTACCTGTGGACCGAAAACGGTCCAACTGCGCTATCATCCGCGCATGCAGCGTCAGTCCCCACGCGAACCACTCGCCACCCACCACTCTCTCCAGCACCAACAGCTGGCCACCACTAATCCGTTGGGTCGCAAGTGACCCGTATATCCGCACAATCATCCCTGCTACACAACGATGTGCTAGGGAATCAACAGCGTTGATGCTCACCACAGTCTGAGACATAAAGTCCTGGACTCAGCAATATCTTGCGCCAATCATGGCAAGGGTTGTATCCCTCGGCAGCATAGGCTCTTCCGGTAGGGGCGTTCCCCGAAAGGGGAGCCCAGTCAAAAAATATACATCCTCCACCGCAGTGAAGGGGATCTTCTCTCCTCGCACGAGGAAGCAGTGCAGCTCCAGACTCCACATCTGGAGCAGGAACTGTAGTAAGTACTCCTGCGCCCATATCAACGGGCACTCAAAGAACTTTAGCAACCCATAGGTTGCTAAAGTCGCCTGCACCCTAGGCCCCTCATTGGCCACATCCTCTCACAACTGGGCCCAGTCTCGCTCTCACCACCGCACTGGCATCGTCACTGCTGACCACCTGCAAACAACACAGAGTCCTATATTAGCTCAGATACCCATCAATAATATCAAACAGACTCATTTTTTACCCTTAAACCTTGCCTCATAGGTGCGGTTTTTTCACCCACAGGCACGCACACATGCGCGCCTGTTCACTATACAGAAGCGCATATATGCGCGCCTATTCACTGCACAGGCGCTCCCCTGAGCGCACCTATTCACTGCACAGGCGCTCCCCTGAGCGCGCCTTTTCACCATACATCCACGCACAAGTGCGTGCCTATCCAACCCTCAGGCGCGGACTGATGCACGCCTGTTCAACTCACAGGCGCTCCCCTAGAGCGCGCCTTAAATTCCCCCTCTCGCGCACCCATGCACGTATATTCGGTGGACGGACGCGCATGTATGCGCGCATTCCATTGAATTTCCCGCGCATGTGGGCCCACACCCCATACAAAATCCCCTCATTACCCCTATACGACCCCCCGTACAAGCCCTGCCCAAAAATTGAAAACCTATTTCTATGCAGGATGATCAGACCACTAACCTGATACTCGTAGAACGTCGATCGGATGCCTCGTCCTCCCTGAATCACCAAATCTCCTCTTAAATCTGCTCGTCCAGTCACTGTTGCAACAAGTACAAATGAGGTGGCAATGTGGGCCCTACATTATATATATAGGCCTTTTGCCAAACTTCCACTCACCATTCCGGGAGCCCAAGGTGTCCATTTTTCAAACCGTCTTCAGCCATGGGATCAGCATCCCGCCACCTACATCATAGCTGTCCCTGGGTCACTTTTCATCCCGAGCCCCCGTGGCACCTTTTTTTCATCTCATGGTCAGGTACGCACGCGCATTGTCACATTTGTCAAATACATGCTATTATCTTTGATTCTCTTCAGATATTGTTCACTTTGGGTATTTGGTTGTTATGTGCACAGGTACTTGCTCATCGGTCATCGACATCATCCCTTCAGGTATATATTCAGCATTGGCATGAAGTCTCTCCCGCTGTATTTCATTTCCATTTCCAGTCACACCCACTAATATTGGCCTTTAGGATCCTCATTCTCGGCTCTGCAGTACCCACACCTTCATTTGCAGCTTCGGTACTATTACCCGATAGCATTCTTACCCACATGAGTTGTCCCATTCATAGCACCTTTTGGCACTTTTTGACACTCATGTTGTTCTTCATTACCCGTTAGGGATGGGAGTCCCGATAGTCTTTCATCATGTCGTGAATCAGACACATACTCCTTCTCCTCATTTTGCTAGCTTTCCCACCTGGACTCCCAGATGATCTCTTTACGGTTCTATTCTTTTTTACCTGCACCTCCGCAGTATCATGAACCCTCCATTTCATCCACAATCCGTTTGCCCATCTGTGAACCTATCCTCATTTCGCCTACCTCATACAGAAACTCACCAATGGGGCCCCCACCCTTCATCAGTTTTCCAAGAAAGTTTTGCCCTCCCTGGGGCACTCATTTCACACTGGGGCACCCGTTTCTATATTTGTACATTTCTCCCCAAATTATTCATTATTTATTGTACAAACGCCTTTATTTCCAGTCATTACATTTTCTTTTGTCGTCACCGTTGGCAACTTGCTTCCTTTGGGCCACACGCAACCCATGTCACCCTTTGTTGGAGTTTTACTTATCATCTACCCTCGTCGACATTGTCCATATCTTCAGAGTACTCCACAGATCACTTACCTCTACCCTCTGAATTTCTTCACCTTGTCCCGCCTCTAGCACAACTTATCACCGGTCTTATCGTCCCCCTGACACTCGACCTTGTTACACGGTTGCCGCCACTTTTTACACATCCTCAAACCAAGGGAAGTCTTGAGTCTTCCTACGTCTTGAATTCGTCCATATACCTCTGCCACTTCCCCACCTCAGTAGATTCCATGAATCCCTTTGCTTCTAGGAGTCGCGTCCCCCTTTTTGTCGACATCAACACCATTTTCCGGAAGGGCGACAGTATCTTGATTCTCATTCTCTATTTTTATGAGCGATCTCGGACGACATAGGGTGAAACACCATTGCTCCCTACTTTCGTTGGCCCCCATAACATTCGAAGGCAACACTTTCTCATGTTATGTTGGGTCTTACTTTGCGACTATTGCAGTTATTTTTACCATTTTCCGAAGACCTCTGAACTTGGTAGGGCCATCAATTATCACCGCCCCCGAGGGCGCTGCATTCGTCTACACCAACACTTCAGTCATCAGTTTTCAGAGTTACATAACACGAGCATGGGGCATGCCCGCCTCGTTTGTACACAGTTTCATATTTTACACACCTTATGGAAGGTCGGGTTCTACTAGTTCCTTTCTCTTCCAAAGGATTTCTCTCACCAATCCCACTATTTCTCTCTCTTACAACAATATTCTCAGTAGAAGAAACATTGATGGATTTTGACTATACGTATGCTCCTAACCTCATCCATCAGGGGGCATCTGTTATCACTGAAATTTCATCCGCACATGGCGACAAGAACTCAACATCGTCAAACAGTAATGAAGTCATTCATGGAACTAAATTAATTTCACAACATTCCAAAGAGGTCAAAAACTATACAAAGTAGTAAAAATTGAAGAGCGCTTTACAGAAGTTGGGTGCGCGCGCACATGCGCGGCTGTTAGCGCAAAAACCCACGTACCTGCTAGATGACGCATTTATTGAATTGGTCGGCCTCCCAACCACTTATGGATCATCTCCCAAGCTGATTTGACCCTCAAATCTGAGCTAAATCCACATGGTAGGCTGGTCAAAGAACTAATAAAGCCCTAAAGAGCCTCTTTTCACACTACAAAGGAGTTACATAATCACCCAATGCAATGCTATAAAAAGCCACGAAGAAACCTCATTTTCTCAAGGAATTTCATGTAATGTTATGCTGCTTAGATTGTTTTAAGGACTCACTCCTTGACAATAGCACATTGGCACCATTTCATTGAGCAATCCACCTCTCCATTGAGTGGATTTGCAAAGGAGTTCTTTCATCACCATTTTCATTTTTCTTGTTGTAAGGAGAGCAAGCTTGTGAGGGTCCAAGAGCCTTCCTTTGGAGGAAGAAGGGACTCATAGTCCCCTTTCTTCATTGTGATTTGATTTCATCAACAGATCAGCCTAAAAACATTGGTGACATTGGTCTTTTTGTCCTTGTTATCTCTATATTTCCATGCTTTTAATTTTAGTTTGTATTTGTTTAATTCTTGCTTATAGTTTTGTTTTTCTTTCTCTAACCCTTTCCTCTACAACTGTCATGCTCAGCAAGACCCAACTGGGCATGTAAGCACCTCTTATTTTCTCACCAAGGTGACTAAGAGGGGGCAAACAACGCGAGAGTTGCAGAAGATCAAACTTTCAGAGTTTGCTGGGGGTCGCGCCAGTGAACGCGCGGAAGCATGGTTGGAAGGCATGACAAGGTGTTTTGCCTTAAGGGACTATGCATCCAACTCAAAGGTAAAGATCGCCATTTTTCAGTTAAGAGACAACGCCTTGAACTGGTGGGGCAACCTGGAAAGACAACTGCACCTTACCCTAGACACAGTATCTTGGGAACTTTTCGAGGAGAGGTTCCGAAGGAAATATCTACCAGCATACTACGGGGAACAACAGGTACGGGCATTTCATGCCTTAGTACAGGGAAAAAGAATTGTAGAAGAATATGAGATTAGATTTATGGAACTGGTCAAATATGTTTCGTATATGGACAATGACCAATGACAGGCAGAGCGATTCGTCTATGGATTGAACCCTAAGATAAGAGCTATGGTGCGGATGTGGAAACCGTCTTTAGTAGCAGAAGCGATGGAAAATGCGCATTATGTGGAAGAACACACGAACTTAACCGGGGGTACAAGACTGACATTTATGCATCGCCCTGGATTCGTAGGGAAGGCCCCGAGGACATTTCCTAGGGGAGGGGGCTCAAGGCCACCGCCATATGGTAATAGAGTCACGCCAAGGACAGTAGCTGTAGGGATTTCAATGGCAGCGAGTGCATCATCTCGTTCATCGCCAACGGTGCAGACAGGTCCACGACCATCTCAAGGAACAATTAGTTGGGGCAGGGGTTCCAGGGGAAGGAACTCATTTCAGAGATAGTCACATAACAGTGCACCAATTCAATCTCATGTTACCTGTTGGGAGTGCGAAGGACCCCATTACCAGCTTGACTGCCCAGAGTTACAATCAAGATTTGTGCATAGAGAAGGAAAGGCACCGATGGGGAGAGCAAGTAGAAGCCACCAGATATACGCAGTGGTTAATAATCACCAGGCCAAACATCAATCCACAGTGGTGGAGTCATCAGGTACGCTAAATCATATGAATGTCAAGATTTTTTTTGATTCCGGTGCGACAGATAGTTTCATTTCACCATCTGCATTAGAAAAGAGTGGGCTGACAACCTACGAGCATGATGATTTTAAACAAGTCGAGATGGCTTCGGGGGAAAAACAAGCGGTAGGACCTAGTGTTGATAATTGTATAGTAGACCTGGGAGTGTGTACTACCAGGTTGAAAGTATATGTCACTACTCTTGAGGCATATGACCTAATCATTGGAATGGATTGGTTAGCAGCTCATCGATCTTTTGTAGATTGTTTCGCAAAGAGGGTGCTTTGTGTCGATGATGAAGGAAGACCAGTAGAGATCCAGGGTGTACAGAGAAAAGTGTCGTTACGCTTTATATCAACTATGAAGGTTAAGCGATGCTTGAGACAAGGGTGTCGACTTTATGTAGTGGAAGTAGTGAATGAAAGGAAGGGACCCTCATTGGATCAGTACCCGGTATTGTCAGAATTTCAGGATGTTTTTCCGAACGAGTTACCAGGGTTACCTCCTGAGAGAGAGCTTGATTTTACCATTGAGATAAAACTTGGTGCAGAACCAATCTCCAAGACTCCATATCGGATGACAGTGCCGGAACTTTGTGAATTGCAAATACAGTTGAAAGAGTTACTGGACTTAGGGCTAATAAGGCCCAGTGTCTCACCCTGGGGCGCACCAGTAATTTTTGTAAAGAAGAAGGATGGATCCTTACAACTGTGTGTAGACTACAGGGACTTGAACCGTTCTACAGTGAAAAATAGGTACCCAATGCCGCGAATAGATGACCTCTTCGATCAGATGAAAGGATCAGTGGTATTCTCAAAGATTGATTTGCGATCAGGGTATCATCAGTTAAGGATTAAGGAAGGTGATATCCTGAAAACTGCCTTTCAAACTCGGTTTGGACATTACGAGTTTGTTGTAGTACCTTTCGGATTGACCAATGCGCCAGCAATATTCATGAGCCTCATGAACGGCGTATTCTGGAAGTACTTAGACCATTTTGTACAAGTCTTTTTAGATGACATCCTCATCTATTCCAAGAATGAAAGAGAACATGAGGAACACTTGCGAATAGTGTTGTCCTACCTTAGA